>PVKE010000884.1:0-33012 GCA_004027555.1 Craseonycteris thonglongyai | reverse complement strand
CAGCCCACACCGGAGTCGGACCCCCACGGAGCACTTATCAAGGTGGCTAGCTGGGATCGCGTGTCAGACTCACATGAAAAACTCGGGAGAGGACGGGTTGTCGCTGCTGGAGCCGTTTTCTCGGAAGCCGCTGCTCACCAACTTCTCGTATTTCTCCTTGTACGCGTCCCTCTCGCGCATCAGCCTGGAGATCTCCTGCTTGAGGTGGTCGACCTGCTGCAGCAGCTGATTCTTCTCAGACTCCAGGACGTGTCTCTGCTGCACCCTCTTGAAGCGGCAGGACTGGGCATAGCCACGGTTTTTCAGGGTCCGCCTCTTCTGCTTCAGCCGGATCACCTCCTCCTTGCTGACCCCGCGCAGCTGCCGGTTCAGCTCGCGCACCGACATGGTCACCAGCTGCTCGTCGGAGAAGCGGTCGTCGAAGTGCAGGCCGCCTGCGGCGTGGTGCGGGTGCAGGGCGCCCCCTGCCCCCGCAGCGCCCCCGCCGCCCCCGCCGCCGCCGCCGCCGCCGCCGGCGCCGGCCGGGCCCCCGCCGCCCGCGTTGCCCGCTCCACCGGCTGAGGCGGACGCGCTGCCCGCGGCGCCCGGCGCGCCGGCCGTCGGGTGGTGGTGGTGGCCGGCGGGGTGGTGGTGGTGGTGGTGGTGGTAGTGCGGCCCCGCGCCGCTCTGCGCAGCGGCCGCAGCGATCACGGCGGACACCACGGCGGCGGCGGGGCCCATCTCCTCGCCGTTGCCGCCCAGGGACGCGCCTGCACCGGCCCCGGCCGCCGAGGCCAGCTGCTGCGCCCCGCGCGCGTAGCCATCGAAGCCGCCCTGGAGCTGGTGGGTGTTGCTGATGAGCGCCTCGACCGCGTCCTCAGGGCTGAAGCCCAGAGCCTCGGGATTCAGCTGCTGCGGGTAGCCGGTCATCCAGTAGTAGTCTTCCAGGTGCGCCTTCTGCTCACTGCCCGAGCCCGGGCTGGGCGCCGAGAAGCTGGGGGAAGGGGGCACCGAGCTGCACGGCGTGCTCATGGGGGTGGACGACAGCGAGCCCCCGGCGATGAGACGGCCGCACTGGCTGATGATGCGGTCGGTCTCCACCGGTTCCTTTTTCACTTCAAACTTCATCAGATCGAAGTCATTAACATATTCCATGGCCAGGGGACTGGTGGGCAGGTCGGAGTTGCTCATTGCCAGTTCTGATGCCATTCTCCTGCCGCCGCCGGCGCCGCCGCTCCGCCAGATGGGCTGCAGGAGAGGGGCCAGCGGGCTGTGCTGGGTGGCCAGCGGGTGAGCCAGCTTGCCGGGCTGGGGCGCGTCTAGCTCGCGCGGCGGTGGCTGGCCCGAAACCTCCGAGCGCGCACACACCCCTCCCGCCCTGCCCGCGCCCCCCGCGCCCGCCCTCCCGCCCCCCTGCTCACGCCGAGGTGCTGGCTCGCCCCGGCCCCTCCTCGCCTGCTCGCCTTCGTGCGCGCCGAGCCGGCTGCCTCAGGCTCGGGAATGTCCTCCGCGGGCTGCGGTGTCGGCAGCGGCGAAGCCAGCGGAGCCCGGCCGGTTGCGCGGCGTCCCCCGCTCGCCGCTCCGCTTCGCGCTTTGCATAAGGAGGGCTCGCCTCGCCGGCCGGGCTGCAAGCGGGACGCGCGCGGCGGCCGCTCAGGGCTGGAGACGCGGCGGGCGGCTGTCTGGGCGGCGCGGGCCTTGGCACAGGAGAGTTAACACTTCATGCTTCTCGCCTCCTCTTCTGCCTGGCTCTTTTATTATTATTTCCTCCCCCCCTCTCTTCTCTCTCTCTCCCTTGCGCGCTCTCTCCGTGCAAAGTGCAAGGCAGAGGTGCAGCCCGCCTGGAGGAAAGGGAGGGGAAGTTTAGTTCTTTCTTGCCTTTTTTTTTTTCTTTCTTTAAAAAGCAAAATAGCGAAGTCCTGGGGAAAGGCAAGGCAGAGAGCAAAAGGGGAAAGTCCGAGCCGAAGAGCAGCCCGATCTACATCCCGAAGATGAAAAAAGATTTTAAAGCCTCTGATCCAGCAAGAAGAGTTTAAAGCAATTGCTGAGTTTTATAGCACTTGTGACGTCAGGCCCAGATGGGAAATTGACTGGTACTCTAGGCCAATGGGAGCCGGCGAGAGCGGCCGCGATTAGCATAATAGTATAGAAACAAGGAAACTTTTTGGAGCTGTCAATCAGGGCCCAATCAGCTGACTGTCAGCTGGGACGGGAAGGCTTAACCCTTCCCGCGCCGCCTCCTCCCTGGGAAGGAGCAAAGTTTGGTGCAAAAGTGGAAGTTTTCCAGAGGGGCTGCTGGAACTGGGGAGGATCTGGAGGATGGTTTGCTTTACTTCGGATCGCGAGAGAGGCCTGCCTTCCGGAGCCCCAGCTGATCGGCCACTAACTCTGGGGGGATTGGCCCGACTGCCCTCCCCTGCCTGCCCCCCATCCCCAGGATTATGATTTCTGCTGGCAGCCTTCTCTTCTTCTCCACCTTCGGCACCCAGGTGTCTGCCCCAGGAACCTTCTTCCCTCTAGTGTGGCTGTGCCCTGAACTCAAACTTGGTCCAAACTCTTTGTCCCTCTCCCGGTGCCCACGCGCGGTGGGTGCAGGGGTCCGTCCTGACTGCGCGCAGAAAGCCGCCGCTCTTCTGCCGGGGGTGGTGCAGATCTGGTGAGAGAGAGTCTTTTTGTCACCCTTTTGTAAAGGAGGTGAAATAAGTTGTTCAGGGACCATTAATCCTGGGGACCCACTGCCCGCTGGCGTCTCGTGCCCTTGGGGGGAGCGAACGCCTACACGAATTAACTCCGGGGAAAGCTCAGAGTCAGGTCAGCCCGGCTCAGCCCTCCGGCTTCTGACTCTCCCTCGAGTTTGGCCTTTAGATTCGTATTCATGTCTCCATCTCATCTCTCTGTCTGTCTCTCGCTGTCACGCAGGTTCATCCACCCCCTATGAAATCTGACCCCTGTTTATCAGGGTCCTGCGCGCCCTTTGCACTTTCACGTTTCACTTAATTATTTCAGACTCAATCGTGGCGAGGAACAAGGGGGTAAAAACACTTCAGCCGTTGCCGGCTCCCTTCGAAGGGTTAAATTTTAAACCACGGTTTCTCGGACAAGCCCGGAAGCCCAGAATGGGGGTGGGGTGGGGGGCTGCTTCTCCCCCTCTCCGTTGCATATGCTAATAACAGTTCAATTTTTCTAGATCGATTCTTTTAAAGCTTATGCAAAAAAAGAAAAAAAGGAAAAAAAAGGAAAGAAAATAAAAGAAGAAAAAACTAACAACTGTTTCTAAGATTTTAAAGCGATAGGCAAGTCGGAGAAGCTGAGATTTATTTGGGGGAGAGCAAGAGTGCGCTGAGCGGACCCCGTTTGGAAGACCAGCTTGCCAGCTTGGATGTTGGGACTGATTCCTCCAATTAATGAAATACATTTGGTGTTAATTATATGTATATTTTTTACTTTATGGGAGAGGGTGAAACTAGGAGGGTGCATTAAAAAAAAAAATCTGAAAAGCCTGCAAGAAGATAGAAGAGTGAAAACGATTGTTGGACCGAGTTGGTTTTTACCTCAACAGCGCCACCTTTCGGCAAAGGTCAGTTGAAATTGATCCGTGTCCAGTTTTGTTGAAGTAGAAAGAAGCTGGTTTCTTCCCAAGGTGGGAGGAGGAAAGAGGCACAGAAAGTTAGTTTGACTCCAGTGGTAGAACCCGACCTTGGAGGAAAGGGGCTGAAGACAGTGCGAATAGTTGAGGGAATCACTTTTTCCACACTGTCTCCTTGATTGTCGACAACAGGGCAAGGGGACACAAAATCCTTGGGAGTGTAATTCTGGCTGAGAGACGTTAGCAAGTGGATCCCATGTAACAGGGCCCCAAACCCTTTAAAGTTCCAGGATGGATTTCCAACGGGCTTCATGGTACTATCAATAGAATTAAAGTTACTTGTAATTCAGTGATAAATGAGATGTCTTTAGTAAGATTAAGTGCAGTGCTATAAAGTTGTTTATCTGAAAAGTAATTCTCAGAAAACCTGACTTCTGACATTTGGCCATATATTAAGCCAGCTTCTTGAACATTGTACTTCAGAATGCTCTCACCCACCCCACAGCAAACTTTACAATTTATAACAGGACTTTAGGTATCACTCACTGGCTTCAGACACCGGATTAGACTTGCGTACATTTCTCTGATGCTGATGGTGTCCAGTTTCAGCAGCCCTCAGAGTCCCTAATGAGAGAATTCCCCCCAACCCGGAAGGTTTGCGGGCACCTCACAGTCCTAAAAGGCCAGCGCGGCTGGTATTTCCCAGAAAAGCACCTTTTCTTTTCACCATCACTGCAAAGAAGCTGTTTATAAGGGCAGTTTTGGTTTTATGGGAGCACTTCGTAGGGATGGAATGAAGTGTGTCTATTACCAGTTTGGGGAAGAAAGACTGAAGATTATGTCAATATTTATGCAAGCTCACAGAATTCCTTTGCTTTCCACCTCTTAAACAATATTTTACCTAGTAATGAAGTTAAGGGATTAGAGTTTATTTATTCAGAGGAAAATCCACTGCTTAAATTACATAAACATATTGTGTCATTTAGCATTGTTCATAGCAATAGTTTTCTGGGCATTTTTTTTTTTTTTTTTTATCATTAGCCACAAATGTCTGAAGTTTACACTTCTCATGTAAAACATGAATTTACGTATATTTAGGAAGAATTAATTCTTTTTTGTTTAAGATACTTTAAAAATTCTTTTGCATCACGTTGTTAAAAACTGTTAAGATATGATCCCTGCCTCTCATGAAAGTGTTTTTGGCCAGGAACACTGAAACTGCTACATTTATAAACAGCATTTATAAACAAAGTTTGCTAATGACAAAGACCATGCGATATAGATTCATGGCTGTGCTCCTAATTGTTGCAATTATATATCATTTCTAGAAATTTAATGCCCATGTTTGGCCAGCTAAATGTTATTATCTGCACATTTTTCATGGTTTATTTTTGTACACTGCTGTCAAGCTATGGTGTTTTTCTTTCTTATTGAAGAGTCTTTTATAGTCTCCCATTTTCTCTTTAAAAAAGATCAGAATTATTTTTTAGATGTATAGCAGTAGTGCTCTAAGGCTTATAATTTAATTCTCGCTTTTGTCCTTTTATACCTTTATTATTTTGTGATTCACAGGGGTGTCTAAACATTTACAGCTCTCTGTTAGCAGCGCTTCTTTTATAACAATTGAGCTCTCTCATTTTAATTAGTACTATTCAGGTTTTTGATTCTGTACAATTACAGCAGGCCACATTTCTTTAGACTTCTTTGCTAACGCTGTTTGTTTCACTTCCATGCAAGCCCATCTAATCCAAATACAAAATGAACTGTATTTTCTTACTACTTTATATCCCTTTGCTATATGTACGCTAGTAATCTCTGTAGAACAATATATTCGTAGAGTAATTTCGAAACCATGCATTTGTCATGATTGACCAATTCATACCAGTAGCATTAAAATTTCTGAAAGCTGTGAGTATTTATAGAAGATATTTGTGAGGGAGGAGGGCATGAGTCGAATCATGTAGAAGATTGCGAAACCACAACATCCAGCATATGATCACAGCTTCAGGTCAGTACATACACAGCTTCATGCAGAAAGAAGAAAAATCCTGTTCATGTCCAAATGACAATGACTAAAAGTTAAAAATAATCTATGTTTTCCTAATAGTGAGTTATAGCAACTCAGGTATGTCAGGTTGGAATCAGACATAGGTAATCGGAAAACAAAATGCATCAAGTGTAGTGTCTGTACTCTTCGTTTGTCCAGGGGCTGATTTTATAGTGCAGGACTAATCAGTGTCTGCTACATTTCACTGTGAAACCAACCAGAGTGCTTTGAGACAAGGGTTGTTTGCAGCCACTGAATGGGAGGGCATATACTGTTCTTAGGTCTAATGTTAGGTAACTCCTTTTAACAGTCTTTAGTTAGCAGGGTAAGTAAATCACAAATCACTGTGAGCAGATTCTTGGAAGAAAATTAATAGAATCAGACGAGATAATCTGATCAAGGTAAAATTGCTGAGGAAACAGTCCTGCCTCGTATTGGAGAATGGGAAACAACAGGCTGATTACTAGGAGTCGTTATGAATAGGTGAATTATGTGCTAAATGATCATCAGAGTAATTCAGCATTTATTAATTCTTTTCTCTTTAAGCAATTCACAGTTCTAAGTTAAAGCCGCCCTCTCTTTGAAGACACATCCTTTATAATTTTTATTAGAGGTAATTTATTATTTGCATTACCTGTATTTACTTCATAATTGAACATTTTGCATTCAAATTTATGTAATGCATTATGCTTGAGAATATATTTCTGCCTGATTAGCATAAATAGTCACTTACCTCATGAATTACTAACAAAGTTTATCTTAAAATATAGGGTTTTTTATTAAGTAGAACACAAACATATGTACAATAAATTCTGATTTTCCGGCGCAGTTAGAGAACAGCTCACATTTGATTTCGGGGAAGCTAGGCTGCAAGGGGAGGGGAGAAATCTGGAGAAGGAAGCATAATATGGACAAGTGAGATTGGTAGGTTTCTTTCAGGGGGTGTCATTTAGATGGGGGGGTCTATGCTAGTGGAGGGGAAGGGGGAAATTGCTGAAGCAGAGTCTAGGCTCTTCATAGACTGTTTGGATTGCTTACTGGATGATCTCACTGTGGACTATGAATTCCGACAAAACCTGTAAATCTCCATCTCTTCCTTTGTGAAAGGCCATGAGAGCAAGTGAATTACACTGCCAAAGTTGGGGGTTTGTTTATTTTCTGTTGATGCTGTTTGTTTGTTTGTTTGTTTGTTTGTTTGTTTTGGTCTCCCTAGAGTTCTACCGTAAAACACAACACACATCATTCCATCAAACACTTCTTTGTTTTGCACAAGAGATGTGAAAAACCCAGATGTTTACTCAAGTGAGAATTCCTGGGCAGGTCTCCCCAACTCCGCTCCAGCTCCCTTCCCTTTCTTTTCTCAGGAAAGACACCCAATCTGGCTTGGCAGACAGGAGGTGATGAATAGATAGTTGTGTGCATATGTGAACATTTGAATGAAAGGGCTTCTTTTGGTTTTAGGGCACTAGACGGAGATACAGAAATGACAAAGCCACTTTCCCCACTCTTGCCAATCCAAATTGGCAGATTTCCATGGTTGCCTTCTTTTCCTCTTCCGTCTTTTCAGGGCATAGCCAGCTTCTTGGAGTTTTCTTTTCCTTCAGTTAAGGGACTGCTTATGATTTGCTGCTCCATTATCATCCCGTTTCCTCCTAGTCACAGCTTACACCAATAAGGGAATTCGTTTCAAAAGCGTGCAGCCCTTCAAAGATTTTTATTGTGCTGAAATCAGAACTCATCAAAAAACAAAGGCACGAATACAAAAGGGGACCTGGTATGGGGACAGTGTGTGTTGCGGCTGTGTCTTTTATGTGTGATAACTCCGAGGACAGGCTCTTGGTAGTGCTAGCTTTGTAAAGTTCAGGTCACTCTCCAACCCCCCGGGGATGAGGTGATTCACCGTTCTGTTGCAGAGGCATTTAGAGGCCATTTGACCTGGGGAATGGAGCCTGGAGTTCTAGAACACACAGGCCAAACTTAAATGCATGTGTGACTACCAGGAGGAGTGCCTTAATGCAGATGATTGCTGAATCTGTGTGTTTCTGAATTTGTTTGGCTGAGGCCTAAGGAAAGGGACCCCCTGCGGCCCTGTTTTATATCTTAGTTCTTGGTTGCATATCTCATGTGCCCTTCTCTTTGCCAGACACTCCAGATGTGCCCAGTGACACCCTCCCACAGTGTTGTTATTCATTGCGATAGTGTTTCTGATCAGACAAAGAACAGAAAATTGGGCTACACACCGTCCCCAGAATAAAAACTAAAGTCCCATTTATTGACCTTGTGCTAGTGTTTTTACTTAGTTATTTTACAAAAGGGATATATGCTGTTTGTTAAGCATAGCCATTCGGAGAAGACAGAACTAGGAGAATAGCAAACACAAGATCCACTATTGCTCACCGGCACCCCAATCCTCTCATCCTGGTCTCAGGTATTGCCATCTATAATAACTGGGGTCTCTGAGTGTACTTTTAGAATGCACACAGTTCTTTGACTTGTGCTTCCTGCAACACATTCACCTCAAAAAGCAATTAGGAGCACCCCTCTCTATTCTTTGGCAGGTTTTACCGTATAGAATCTCAGACTGAGAGAAGTTTAGAGAGTTGACCATAATAACACTCTCCTTTCAACCAATGGTCAGAATCTCCTTTGAACATTCTGGCATGTGAGTCCACAGCATGCCGGATCGATTGCACAAGCGTAGCAGACACCAATGCCTAGGATGTTAGGGGCTCAAGGAAGCATTTCAATTTCTTTGAAAATCAGGAGAAAAAATGAATATAATCTAGCACAGATTGGATCTGTCGTTACATGAACACAGTCATAAAATAGAATTAAATTGTTATGGCAGAAGGGTTCACAAAAACCAAAGTGCCTAGCCTCCACAAAAGTCCATGCGTGGTTCCAACAGCATGTCCTTAGTCACCTCCAGTGACAGGGAGCTCACTGCCTCTCAATTTTATCTTACACCCCATCTGTCTACCTTCCCCCAGTTCTTGACATGGTCAAGAAGCTTTTGTTGTTTGTCTAGTATGGCATTATAGCCCTTTCTTCTATACATGGGTCCTGATTCCGTATACTCATAAAGTGTGTATAATGAATCTTTATACCTCTCAAGGTCTCTGGGGAGTAGAAGGCAACCATTTCATTTCCATTCCCTGCCTTTCATTTTCCATTCTAAACGTAGTCAGTGCCTTTAGCATTTCCACGTGGGCCTGAAAAAAATTTCAGTGCCCTGGCCCCCTGGTTGCTGACTCCCAGATGGGCCCACCTGGCTACTGCCCCCTTGGAGGATTCAGGTTCTAGAACTGAACCCTGATCCCCAGGTGTGAACCTCACATCACAGAGCAAACCCTGCCCCCCGCCTCCTGGATCCGCAGTCTGCCTGCTCCTCCGCAGACTATAACTGCCTGCAGCTCTCCAGCAGACAGGTAACGCCCATGACTCAGTGTGTGCAGCCCCGGGCCTTTTCCTCTCACTTTCCCCCCATCCAATAGGAGCATGCTTATGTTTTTAAACTGAATCACAGGAACGTACAGCCATGCCCAGAAAGCTTCGTCTCATGAGTTCAGCCTGTTCTCTCCTTGTCCAAATCTCTGTGGATCTGGAATGTGCCATCGACTCATTTTAATTTGCTTCCTAGCTTTGTGCCGACTGCAAATGAAACGGATGCACTTTTTCAATGGCTGTACCTCCATGAACCAGGTCCCTCACCTGCCAAATGGGGTATTGTCAGGATTAGAGATAGTGCCTGTGAAGTGAGGCCATGCATGGTTAGTGCTTTTCTACACCTCCTACCATGTCCCTGAGTTACTGAGAATAGCATTGGAAGGGACACAACCCCAGACAGTCCTTCCCAACCCCCAGCATCACACAAAATGACTCCCTGGATTAGTCAAGTCTCTTAGTGGACATTTTAAATCAAATGGGCCTATGGGGTTGCCAGGATAGCTTAGCAGTTGAGCACTTGCCTTGCAATCACAAGGTCCAGGGTTTGATTCCCAGCCCCAGCCCGTGCAAACCCATATGCTGAACTGAGGCACAAATGCTAACCACCAGGATGGCTCAGCTGTGAAGGTTCTCGCCTCCCATATGGGAAGCCCTCAGTTCAGTTCCTGCCCTGTGTGGCCCCACATCCACCTGTGTGGAATGAAACCACATCACAACTAGTGATATACAACTATGGAGACTGCTCTGGGCCCTTCCCCCTTCTCTCTCTCGCTCTCTCTCTCTCTCTCTCTCTCTCTCCCCCTCTCTCTCTCTCCCTTCTCACCTTCTCTCAAACAGTAAAGTAAATCTTAAAAAATAAAAAATAAATGAGGGGATGCTGAGATGGATCAGCAGATTGAGCACTTACCTTGCAGCCCTGGGGTCTAAGGATTGAGTCCTGGCCAGAGACTATGCAGACCCATGTGCTGAACTGGGATGTGCTTCCCATGTGGGAGGCCCCCGGTCTAGTTCTTGCCCTGCGTGGCCCTGTGCCCACCTGTGTGGAATAAAACTATGTCAAAAACTAATAATGTATAACTATGGAAACTACTCTAGGCCCTCCCCCTTCTCTCTCTGCCCTGCCCCCCCTTCTCTCTCTCTCTCTGTCCAAGCAATAAAATAAATCTTTTAAAAATTAATTAATTAAATAGGCCTGTAACATCTGTAATCATCAGAGAAATGCAAATCAAAACCTCATCTCCTCACACCTGTCCTGATGGTTCTTAACAAACAGACAAAAGATAAGCATTGGTGAGGATGTGGCAAAAAGAGAACCCTTGTACACCGTTGGTGAGAATATAATTTGGTGCAGCCACTATGGGAAACAGTATGAAGGTGTCTCAAAACATTAAAAATGGAACTACCATCTGTTCCAGGAATCCCACTTCTGGGTCTATGTCCAAAGGAAATGAGACCCATATCTCCAAAGAATATCTGCACTCCCATAATCATCGCAGTATTATAGACAATAGCCAGAGCTTGAAAACAACCTCAATGTTCATCATGGGTGAATGAATAAAGAAAATATGGTATGATGTGCACTGTGGAATATTAGTCAGCCTTGAAAAAAAAGGAAATTCTGCCATTTGTGACAACATGAATGAACCTGGAGGATGTAATGCTAATTGAAATGAGCCAGATACAGAAAGGCCAACACTGTATGAGCTCACTTATCTGTGGAATCCAAAAACGTCACACGCATAGAAGCAGAGAATAGAATGGCAGTTGCCAGGGACCAGGGGATGGGCAAAATGGAGAGATATTGGTCAAAGGGTACAAAGTTTCAGTTATGCAGGATGAGTAAGTTCTGGAAATCTACTGTACAACATAGTGACTACAGTTACCAATACGGTATTGCATACTTGTAATGTGCTACAAGGGAGGATCTCAAATGTTCTTAACACACACGCACACACACAACAAAAATAGTAACTGTGAGGTAATGTATAAATAGTTTGATTGGGATAATCATTTCACAATGTATACATATACCAAAATATTACATTGTGCATCTTAAATATACACAAGTTCTATTTGTCAATTATACCCCAATAAAATTGAAAAAAAAACCAAACAAACCCAAAAACCAAAAAACTGAATTGGCCTGCTGGTAATTGGGGTAATTTGAAACTAAATTACTCCGTCTGGGTTTCTTATACACATCATTCCAGTCAATTCTAAAAAAGTAAGAAAGAAAGAAGGAAGGAAGGAGGGAGGGAGGGAAGGAAAGAAAAGAAGGAAAGAAGGAAGAAAGGTAGGAAGGAAGGATAAAAGGAAGAAAAAAGCTTTACTTTGTTATAGTATAGGGCAGCAAAGCTCTCTGTGGAAGAGGGCAGGTTACTTAATGACTGTGTCACTTGCCCTAATCTTTGTAAACCTCTGACCTGTCAAAATATATAGTAGTGGTTCAAAGCCGGGACCTCAGAGACTAATAAGAGTAGATGTAACCTAGAAAAACTAAGCAGAAGCACTCTAGGTGTGTATTAAAGCTTCTCTGAGGTCCATTTTCTCTTCCCTGATTTTTCTCTTGTTTAGATCTTGGGCTTCCCTGCCATTTCCTGATGCCCCTTTGGAAGCTGGGAGGCTCTGAGGCATTTTCTTGAACAGGAGGAGTTCAGAGTCCACCTTTGAGCTGCAACTGGTCCCCCCTGGTCTCCCCTGAAAGGACCTAAAGGTGCAGGCTCTTGCAGACTCGGCCCGCGCGGCTCCCATCTGGGTCACAGAAACCTGGGAGTGAGTGGGAGGAGCCTGAGTTGTTTATGAGCTGCCCGCTGGGGTCTCCGTCCTGCCTGAGGGCTGCGAGCTGGCTGGTTCCGCAGACCTCGCCGAGACGATTCGGGCTCTGGAAGAATGACAGGGACTCCTCAGGCAAGTGTCACTGACTGGGGACTGCAGGCTGCATGAAGAGCTGCTGAGCAGGGACGCGTGATGGGGCGCTGGCGGGCTGGCCTGGAGACTGCCTGCTGATTCACCCTTTGACCTCAGCGAAGGGCTATACTGTCTTCCTCCAACTCATTTTTCAGGCTGCCAAGGAACTGGACCGCGTGAAGAGGTTAAAAAAAAAAAAATCTAGAGTGCATGGGGGTGTTCTGGGCCCTTTGAGGTTAAATATGGGTAGGTAAACAGGGAGCAGACACCCTTACAGACAGACACAGCTCAAGTGCGGGGTGATTGCAGAACCCTGATGGGTTGTAATGGCAACGTCAGAATATCTTTGGGGCCAGAAGGAAAGGGCCAAACCTTCCAGCATCTCCAGGCCAGAGGAGGCTGTGGCTTGAGGTTAATGATGGTTAGAGCCTCGGAAGGAAGGCAGAGCAGCGAGGGAGTAAAGCGCAGACTTTGGAAGGTCACTGGGCCGGGAGGCATACTCAAGCCATGCTGTACTTTGGCACCAGGCCAACAAGGGTGTGACCCCCTGCTCCATCCCAGGCAAATTGGGTGATCAACCTGGGCCTCAGTCCCCTCCTCAGTCAAAGGTGGAAAGAGCTTTTGTGATCACGATGAGCACGTCTCCTGAGTGCTCGGCACATCGTCCTGTCCCCTGATAAGCCTATTATTAGCCTGGGCTGACATTCCACACACAAGTGCCATGCATGGGCTCCGTGCATACTAGGGACCCAGGAGATGTTTTCCCTTCTGCCATTTATGCTTCCGCCGTACGGTTGTAGTTACCCCTGAACCTTGAGTTGATCTCCTTTCTTCTCTCTCTTTCCGGCCCGATTCTGCTCACCTGGAACTCTATGCATATCCATCTTCCCGCCCTCTGTCCTGGTTCCTGGCCAGCTTGGACTCTTCAGGCACAGGATTTCCTCTTAAGAGCCTTACCTGCTGCCTCCTGCCCATTCGCCCAAGGCAGGCGAGGTGCTCATTCTCTGCGCTCAGGGCCTTAGAGTCCTCATGGTGGCACATTGGTTCCCCGTCTACCCCGTCTCGAAGCAAGGGCCCATACCTCTCATCTCCCGTCTCCTTTGCTAGGCACACAGCAACTACTCAACGTTCATTCAATGGAAGTGACGAAACAAACCCTTGGATTCCCCACCTCTTTTCTGAAGTACTGACCCACGCGATGTGCTTGCCAAGTGTCCCAGAAAACATGACTTCGATGCGGCCCGTCCCTCAGTTAGCAGGATGCTTATCTTGTTCACTAATTAGGCTATCGCTTCCCAAGATGGAATTGGATGCAAGACGTAGTTGAGATGTCTGGGTCCTGGGACTGAGGCAGAGATCAGTGAATCCTGCTGGGGTGAAATTGTGGTTGCATGTAGGGATGTGATCAAATAAATACCGGGGCATGAGCAAGGGGTGTTGTCTGTTTTCCAGCACTGGTTGCTGCCGTCACAGCCCTATCCAGCCTTGAGTCACAGCGCCTCCCCAGGGCTTCAAGGCACAAGAACGTTGTTTTGTAATTTTCAAGTAAGCATGCCAGCCACCCCCATTTGCGCATGCCCAAATCTTGCTCATACTTCAAGGCACAGCATAGACTCAATGTTGCACGTGAAGCACAGCACGGTGACTGACATCTGATACACATTTAATAAAGGTCAGTTTTTAACCCAAAGCCATTGCCTCCAGAAGCCCTCCCAGGCTCCTGCCTTTCATGTGTGGATCGCCCACAGTTGTAGCTTGGCCTGACTGCTGGAGCCTTTGGAGGTTTGGGGGACAGCAGGATGTAGTGGTCAGACAGAGCAGGGTTCAAAGTGGTGTTCTGCTACTTGCTGTGCTATCTCCAAGGAGTTCTTAAAGATTTATTTTTATTGTTTTTTGACAGAGAGAGACAGAGAGACGCGGGAGAGCCCAGAGCGGTCTCCATAGTTGACAGCATTAGTTTTCCATATAGTTTTATTCCACAGGTGGGCGCGGGGCTGCGCAGGGCAGGAAATGGATGGGGAGCCTCCTGCATAGGCCCTGGCAAGAACTGAACTGGGGGCACATCCAAGTTCAGCATGTGGGTCCTCCTGGGCCAGAGCCGGGATTCGATCCTCGGGCTCTGGGGCTGCAAAGTGAGCGCTTAACTCACTGAACCATTTCAGCATCCCCTCCAAGGAGCTCTTTATAAACAATATGAGTCTTGGTTATCAGTGAATAACGAAGAGCCAACTAGAAAAAAAAAGTTCGACCTACATTGGGTTAAGCAAAAAGGGAAGGTACAGTCCATGTGACCAAAAAGTTCAGGGGCAGAGCTGGTTTCAGACCTTGCTAAGGACAGGAGTCATGATGTCACTGGAACTGGCCTTCTTCCACCTGCAAGTCCCTGTGGTCTACTGACTGGATCCAGACCAGGGCTCCCTAGGGGAGCACCATGGTTATAGCAGCTCCAGTTCTAAACTACTGCATCCCCCACTTGGGTAGGTCCAAGGGAAGTCTTTCTGAGTCCACAGCAGGGCAAATCCAAGTCATGGTTTGGGTCCAATTGGTCTGGGTCATTTGGTTACCCGCTGACCCCTGAACCAATCTCTGTGACAAAAAAAATGAAACATGCTGGCTGACTCAGACTACACTCAGACATGGGGCAGGCAGGGACTAGGGGACTTCTCTGAGCCTCTGTGAGTGGGATAGAGGAGCCATCCCCTACAATGACAGCTTGGAGCCTACCCTCAAATGATAACATTACTAACAGCCAACACATATGTACGTGCTACTCACCCAGGTATTGCTCTCAGTTCTAACTGTCTGATGTCACCAGCCCTCTGAGAGGTGTGCTGCTCTTATTTCCATTTAACTGAGGAGGAAGCTAAGACACAGTGATGTTGTAGGGTTTTTCCAAGGCCACTCAGCTGGTGAATAAAACCTGGTATGAATCTAGGCATGGCTTATTGTAAGAGGAAGACAGACAGGAAACTAAGAGACAAATGAAGGTATACTATTCTACTCGTGTACTATAGGATAATGTAATGTAGTATTACAATATAATATTAGGCTGACCGCATGTACCATTTTAAATGGGACAGAAAACAACATTACTGTCCTTTTAAAAACTGCATATGGTCAGCCTACTGTAACCTTGAATTTTGTGAGAGTAGGCTAACTGTATGTACCATTTGAAATGAAATAGTACCAGTGTTTTCTGTCTCGTTTAAAATGGGATGTCTGGGGGAAGCCGGGATGGCTCAGTGGGTTAAGCGCTCACTTTGCAGCGCCGGGGACCGGGGATCGAATCCCGTCCCCAACCTGTGCGGAACCATATGCTGAACTGGGAGCTCCCCCAATTCAGTTCTCTCTCTGTCTCTGTCTCTGTATCGCTCTTTATCTCTGTCAAAAATAAAGATAAATAAATAAACAACAACAACAACAAAAACCTATTAAAATGGGATGTCTGGACAGCCTAAATATAATAATATATAATATAATATAATTAATATAGCAAAATAAATAATATAGTAATATAAATATAATTATATGAATAATATGTTTACATAATTATATAATACATAGTATAGTATAAAATAGCATTGTATATCATCATATCAATTTATCATATCACATCATATCGTATCAGATGGCGAGTCTTGGTAAGCAGTGACCCATCTTGGTACCCATCCCAAGAACAGCTTTTGCCAGCATGGAGCATCTGAGGTGTTGAATGAATGTTGACCAGTTGACCAAATGAATCATTTTTATGTGTACAGTGTGAAGCCTTTGATCTAAAAACCCTATTTCTGCCATGGCAACTTTGCTATTTATTACATTCTTATGTTTGTTTCGGTCACACAAAAAGAACACATGATTACAAGGAGGAAGTTTGCAGAAAAATCAGGTGAGCTGAAATTTCTGGACCTGCAGCTCTCTGCCAGTGGTGGTGGGTTTTTAAGAATGTCAGGCTGAACCTGTGTCCCTAAGACTATATTATTGGACACTCTAGGTGGAAAAGATCCGAGGTAATCTGTTTCACAGACACGTGGATAAGGACTTATGTGGCAAATGGGAACAATACAGAGCTTTTGTAACTTAATCTTTTCCCCTTCTTAAAAAAAAAAATGCCTTTGACATTTGTGTAACTATCGCCAAATTGGCATGTGCTACACACAGATATGCAATGGTGTGTTTGCAGGCTAGTCTTGGGTGTTGAAGTGTATAAGGTACACTGAGAAGGGAAGATTTTGTGTTTTATTTAATGATGAGCATATCCCTTCTCCTGACCTCTCACAACATAGATATTAAGGCAAATAAATAACCTTGGATTTCCTCACTTCACTCCTGCCCCCCACCTTATAGCACGGTGTTACGTGAGGCATTTAATCAAAGCATACAAACAATTACAATAACGCCCCTGAAATTACCTTCACATCTGCAATCAGAATTGCTAATATCTTGCCTCCCTCCGCCATCCCGGTGTCATCTGATTTCAGTTCCCTTGAGGTGACTAAGAGCTTAGTCATTAATAAAACACCCACCAACTTTATTGGAATTTACTGTCAGAAAGGTCTGTTTCCAGAAACTCCGGGTGCCGAATGCAGCTGCCATGCCTGTCCTTTTTGGCCGTTGCAGAAGTCCAGGCACCATCTTTGTATTGGAATCACTTCCCAAACTTGAGCACCAATGTGAGATTCTACATCAGAGGGAGGAAAGGCTTGGTTTAAAGTTAGATACTAGTGGAATTAGACTTCTAGAAGCTCACATTCTCTGCCTCACATTCTTATCTTCTCAACAACATTGGGATGGCTTGGTAGTCATGTAATAATAATAATAATGTGGATGGTAACAATAACAACAATAATAAAACTATTTGTTTACAGGACATACAAGGGAGAGACAAATAATGCAGATCCCATGATAAAGCAGTGATTAAAATCCAGAGTATGGGAAATTCTATAAAAATGTTTCAATTTCCTCAACAATGAAATGATCTGTAAAAAAGAGGGGTAGAAGGGAAGGCGATTAGACATGAAAACAGACCTTCTTTTCAAAGGGGGCTCCCATCAGAGAGGTGGCAGTAGACTAGGGAGAGAGCTGGCCCAAAGGAGAGGCAGGTCGAACGACTTCCTTTCCCGCGCCGTACCTTTCACCTGGGCTGACTCATGCCCATGAGAGCCCCTTCCTTGGGAGGCCTCCTTCTCCCTAATCCAAGAGGGGTGGCGTATTTCCACTCTGTGCATTGATGACTATACATGGTAATTCTGTGTTTTTAAATGTGTTTTATTTGAGGTCATTGTAGGTCCGCATGCAACTGAGAGGACTAACATGCAGTTTTATTACATGTGTTGATGCATGTGACCACCACCACTGCTGTCAAGATATAGAACACTGCCATCACAAGGCTCCCTCCTGTTAGCCTCTGTCACTGATTTTGTGCTTATCTATTTCCCTCATGATCCTATGAACATTTTGAGCCAGGGGTCTTATGTTTCATCTCTATGTCTTGATTCATGCTCACTCAAACCAGCATGTGGCTTCTAGGTGGTTCTATGTCAGTGACTGTGGAATGGATTCAAATTCTATCCCAGTAAAAGAGTAGGAATTTCAGACTACTTTTTAGAAAGTTTTGGCCAACAGGGAAAGAAAACATCCTGAGGCACAAAGCACTAATACATAAAATATTTTTGGACCTTTTCCTCTATAGAGGGTTGTGAACATCTCAGTGGTAACTGTGGCTTCATATTGCCTTTTTAAAAAATCGCCTGCTCAGGTGATTCAAATAGAAACTTATATCAAGGGAGGGATAGATTTCTCTGTGAAATGAAACATGAACAGCAGACTTTTATTTTTCGGTCCTAATTTGGTTCCTTTTGTATCATCTCTCCATAAATATGGGGTCTCTGAGATCAATGCACTTGAAAAATTATGGACTCACAGTGATTCAGGCCATGGGGATGTATTAAGTCTGATGGGGGCCTTGACTTCAGCAGGAATTGGAGGTACCTCGCAAGAGTCTTAGAGGGTATCTTCTCTAGGCCATCTCATGACAGACTTGGGGGTGGGGGGAGGGGGGAAGGCAAGTTTACTTTCATTGGCCCCAGGCCTAACTCTTGGGTTTCACCCTACTAATGGCAGAATCTTTAGAAAATGCCTTGGTGGAGTAGTGATCCTCCAATTAATTACCCCCTAAGTATGCAGTCATGTGTTTTACCCATGAGACTCCTGAGCTCCTTGGTTTTGATGAATGAACAAATATCAGAGTATATCAGGTGACTCCGAGTTCCATTCATGCCAAGTCTTGAAAGGGCAGTGACTAGGTGACCCATTATTGACATCACTGTGAGGTCTTCACTTGTTATATGCCAGGATTTGTGCTAGTTGGGTGAATAAAGGGATAAAAACAAATCCTATTACTCACCCATATATCATTCCATTTGCCTGCCCATCCATCCATCCATCCATCCATCCATTTTTATGTACAGAGTACAAAACTTTCTTAGTAGCCCCAGAGGACATGTGAAAGGGCACTGAGACAACAGTAGCCTTTTGAATTTATTTGCACTAGCACAAACATTTCCTTGCCTTGTAGACAGAACAAGAACACCACCTCTAGAATATATGTGGAATAGCTTATCAGTAACAAAAAGAACCAATGTCCTTTTCCTCCTGCTTTAAGCAAGAAATAAACTCAAGAATCTGAATAGAAAAGTAACTTGTTGTTGTTCCTATACCTTCTCAGCCCCCAGAACTTAATATATTTTATGTTTTGTTACCTAGAAGTGAAAATCTCACATTACATTTTCCCTCCTTGCTATCTATTTATACCTCCAGGGGAATCTACTACATATGGAATGCACCGATTATTCAGTGTCACCTGAAGAAGAATAACATGTTTCCCAATGACTTTCCTGAGCCTTCTCTAGACTTTGCCATGATGGAAAACCCCTCACCGATAGAAGTCCACTTCCTAGTCTCATTCTCACTGGTCTCTCTCCTGTGAGAACCACCAATTTGGATGGACTTGAACAGTCTCTTGAAGGTTGAAAGACGATGTGTTTTGCTCAACCCAGTTTAGGGACCAGAGTACTCACCTAAAATAACAGGGGGTATCACATGCTGAACACTCTCATCATTCTACCCTGTGCTGATCTTTCCCAACTATGAGAAGTAAAATCTGATTGGCTGGTCATCTAATATCTTCAAGTATGGTAAGATCTATTCTCATGGCAAGTGGTCTTATTACAAAATTCTGATCTATACAGATACAAATGCTCACGTTATGCAACTGGAAGTTGGGAAGAGAAAGGGCATATGAAGCCAACAGAAAGGCGGGAGGAAAGATACAGGGAAAAGTAAAGCCTGGACTTAAAAGTGTGACCCTGTTGGTGTCTTACAGGGACAGAGAGCAGAGATGCTATGACGGGCATGAGGAAGAATGGCAGAACTGGGTCAGGCCCCTCTATAGTGTGAGCGCTATGTCAAAGCGTCCCAGAACTGCTGTCCTCGAAGTCTACCATCCCATGCCTGTAGCTGTAGTTTCAAAGCGATTTCTGTTTCAAAGCCCCTGGCACTGGCAGAGTCCCCACACAGTGCCTGGTACACGCTGGCCAAAAGCAATACTTGTTTTTTCCTTATTTCCATCTTGGGAAGCTCTGGAAAGTGTCAATCTATTGGCTGGAATGTCATCTCCACCAACACGTATTTTATTGTTATAGCTAGTAAGTCTTTTTGTCCAGTGCTTTGGGATTTCCATTGGAAAAGAAAGTCTTGCCCAAGTCATGATGGGGTTAGCAGGGCCAGACAAGATCCTGGCTCTGCAGACTTCTGGCCACAAGACCACAGCCCTCTCTTCTTTATCCTCACTGAGATGTGGATTACTTAGATATGTAATGGACTCCTTTGTCTCTGGGAGGCTCCCTTACAGCTGTGAAAGTCTGGCACCTGCACTCAATCAATAGCTGCAGTGACTGCTATTATTGCTAATCATCAGCTTACGGAGAGCATTCATAGAAATGTGTGACTCGGCCTGTTTTGCTTCTGAGAACCAGAGGTTCATGCTTGATCCTTGGAGGAAGTTCTGTGGCTTAGAGAGAGAAATATCACAGACCAAAGTGACCTTTTCCCCCAACTGTTGTGCAGAGCATACAACTAATTAGCCAGGTTCTAATTGGGTTGGAAACTGAGCAACGGGAGAAGTCAGGGTGTGAGGACAACACAGTCCGCAGGGTTTCCAGTTCATTCTCTCCGTGACTTCTATATTAAATGTGTTCATTTTGCTGCTCACAGGCTGGTTTTTCAGATAGGATAATCTTGGCAACCTCTAAGCCAGCAGCCAGGAAGTTGGGTGGGGCCCTGGGATGGTGAGGGAGACCACAGCTTGGGTTGTCCCTTGACGCACCCACCCTGGCCTTGCCTGAGCAAGAAGAGAAAAAAAATCAGAGACTCACTGTCAGTCAACCGTGATGGGCCATCTGCCAGGGAGGTGGGGGCAGCAGGGCCTGGGAACGGAGGGGATATAGAAGGCAGGAGCCTGGGCTGTGCAGCCTCCTGGGCGCCGAGTCACCGAAAGGGCTGCGGGGGAGGGCTGTGGGGTGAGGAGCCGGGCCTCACACCAGCCTGCGGTGAATTCCTCCCACACCAAGGAGCCAAGATGACTGCTGGCGTGAGGGCGGGGGCGTTGAGTGTGGGGAGGAGGTGCAGGCTTGGGAAACAAAACCTGCCCCCTCTCTTGTCTCCCCTGATGGGAAGCCAGGGCCAGTGGAGGGGGCTGGTGGAGGCATGGAGCCACCAAAACCACTTGGCTTTTGGTTGATGGGATGTGAGGTCTAACCTAAGCCTTGAGCAACCAACCCCGAGAGAATAATAACCCCAGGTTATTCTAGTGCAGCCTGTACATGACGTTTGGGTATAAGAAAAGGAAATAGTGATCCAAGTTACTTATTTTACTTGCCAATAACCCCCCAAGCATGGTTTATAGGGTAGGAGCACCCTGCAAAAGACCATGCGCATCTTAATATGCTCATCTTCATGTCACCCTCGAATACTTCTTCTACAGGGTTTACCATTGACTATTTACTTGTCTTTTTCACCATATGTCTGTGAGCTCTTTGAGAGCCAGAGTAGAATCTCATCTTCATATCTCCAACGGAGTTTAGTAGCAACTGGTTTATTACATCAATAAAGGGATGGGGATATTAGGATGTCTCAGTGGATTGAGAGCTCCCATTGAATCCCTGGAGTTCGAGGATCGAGTCCTGACCCTGGCCCATGTGGAGCCATATGCTGAACTGGGGCATGCTCCCCATGTGAGAGGCCCCCAGCCCAGTTCCCGCCTTGTGCAGCCTGTCACCCACCTGTATGGAATGAAACTATGTTGAAAACTAATGATGTACAACTATGGAGACTACTCTGGGCCCTCCCCCTTCTCTCTGTCTCTTTCTGTGTCTCTCTCTCTGTCAAAAACAATAAAATAAATCTTTGAATAAATAAAGGGATGGATGGAAGAATGAAAAGTCAATAACTTGGGAAATTAGATATTGCTGTGAATATAAGAGAGTGTGTTTTTTGGTGGCCCCTGGGGCCAGAGGGAATTTCCTTGTCTCAGGAACCCATGAAGAAAGCTGACTTGTGCTCCAGACTTGAATACTCTTGTGAAGACAGAACATGTTCATTATTTGTCACTATAATTAAAACCAGATTAAAATATACCCCCCCCAAACAAACAAACAAAAGACACAAGGACTTGATACCTAGTGTTAATGAATTATGTGTTCCTGGGTATTTTGTTTGTTTGTTTTCTATCTTCATTTCTCATCAGCACAAAAGAGTCTTCTTCTCATTTGTGACTTTACCAGAAGTCACACTTAAATGTGTCCAAAAAGTTGAGTTAAGTTTCTAAGTAAAGGAAACACCGCGATTCTCTTTGTACGTTGGCTGCGACCTGGGGGAGCCATCTGCTTTTAAACACACCACATCCTTTTCCTGAAAAAATCTGCTGCCTCGTGAATGCTTTCTTGACCTGAGCTCGTGCCCCAGCATCCACGGAGCCAAAGAGCCAAGTCTTGTGATGAAGAGGAGTGAAAAAGTCACCAGGGCCAGTAGCAAACATTGAGATACCAGGCAGCCGGGCTTGGGTGCCCTCTTTCCCTCCCCTCACAGGCCTTCTGTCTCCAAAGTCTGTGGGTCCCATCCTGAGTCCATCTCGAATCTATCCTCACCCATCACCTTTTCAAAATTAGCTTTATTTAGATAGAATTCAGATACCATACAACTCAACCATTGAAAGTGTATAATTCGGTGTTTTAAAATATATTAAGAAGGTTATGCAACCACTGCCACTGTCTCATTTCAGAACATTTTCATCACCGACCCATCACAACTCTACCTATTAGCGGTCACTCTCCATTTCTCCTGTCTTCATCCCCAAGCAACCAACAATCTACTTTCTGTGTCTATAGATTTGCCAGTTCTGGCCATTTCATGTCAATGAATCATAGGAAATGTGGTCCTCTGTGTCTGGTTTCTTTCACCTACCATAACGTTGTCAAAGTGCACCCAGGTTGTGACACACAGCAGTATTTCATTCTTTTTTATGGCTGAGTAGTACTCCACTGTATAGCTACTACATTTTGTTCATCCAGTTATCTGTTGATGGACATCTGAGCGACTTCTACCTTTTGGCCATCATGAATAAGATTGCTATGAACTATTGTGCACAAATGATTGTGTAGACATATATTTTTATTGCTCTTGGGCGTATACGTAAGAGAAGAATTGCTGGGTCATCAGATAACTCAATGTTTAATTGCCTGAGGAACTGCCTGTTTTCCATCCCCCCCTCCCCTCCAAGATCATCCCATAAATAGCCTCTTGAGTGGTCTATTTTCATCCAGTGGTTCCTCCTCCTTCCTGTCAGGGCTTCCCACCACAGTAGCAGAAAGCAAAGCCTCTCATCCAGGAGACACTATTAGTCTGTATAATGAACAACAAGGACCCGGGACTGTCCAGTGAGCTGGCATCAAAGCCTAAGCTGGGTCATGTCACTTGTTACTGCTTAAAACAGTCCACTACACCTAGAAGAAAGGCCCAGCTCCTCATGGCCACCCAGAAGGGTTGGAAGACTCTTCTCTGCTTCTCCTTCCCTCTTGCTGATTGTTTGCCAGTCACTCTGGCCTTCCTTGGACACTGGCTCTTTCTTGGGTTGAACCTGGGTATGAAGCCTTTATGTTGTTTCTCTGCCTGCATCAGAACATGCCATTCTTCACAAAGCTGGTCAGATGGGTGAGCTAATATATTGAATTCAATATCCCCAGTATATTAACCTACTCAAGGCCACACAACTCGTTGATGGCAAGTCCCCACCTGACTCTCATATTAAAGACTTTTTGTTTGTTTGTTCTGAGTATCTCCTAATATATTATTCTGTATTGCGAACCATAGTCTGTTGCTATATCACGGTTCCTAGACCTCAGCAGTATTGACATTTGGGACTATATACTTCTTTGTGGTGGAGGCCATCCTGTGAGTTGTAGGACATTTATGCATCCCAGGTCTCTACCCACTGGATGCCAGGAGCCATGCCCCCACCTCCTCAGTTGTGACAAGCAAAATTATCTCAGACATTGCCAAAGTCCCCTGGGGTAAGGTGGGGAATTGTCCAGTTGACAAGCACTGCTGTGTAGCTATTGTCTTGTTCAATAAATAAGGTGCTGAAAATAGTCAAGGGCATTTCTAATCACTACACATCAGAGAGAGAGAGAGAGAGAGGGAGAGAGAGTTAGACCCAATTTCTCTGCACAAATTTAGAAGACATTTTAACAATAAAGTTGAAATCCAAAAGAGTTTTTGATGAACCTGCAGTTAATGAGAATATCTGATTTACCAAATCCCTCAGTCTTCCAGAATTTTGGTCACTATCAACTTCATGGGATTCCCAGCCATCCTGGGTCAGGCAGGTAATTACGATCCTGTTCCTTAGGGAGCCATTTCTACAAAGTGTTTTTCTGGCATGCTTGGCTCATCCTCTCCAAAAGATCAGAACTTTAGAGTAGTATGGTAACAGGAAAGGGGAACAGATAATCAGAGAAAGAGACCCTGTGATCAATAGGGTCCATTTGTAAGTGCTTCTTGTTCACGTTAGCAGCTTGTGCCTTCTGCATCCTCCATCTGAGGACTGAGTCTGAGATGCAGAAGTTAACACAATTGCTCTGAGCCAGTGACTTTGCAGTCAGGAGGCTCCCCAACACCTGCTGTGCTATTCAAACTTGGCGGGGTGTGACCAGAGGCCCCATTAGTAACCCCCGTGAAAATATGAGTCATCTTGGCTGGAGATGTCCAAATACAAGCTTCATCTTTTCCCCTTGGGCAGAATTAATTAATTTGCATGATGCATATTCAATGTTTAATGAAAACCCAAAGCTAAAACATTTCCAGAAATGTATAAAGAGCCTTTGGAAGAGGTCTGAAAGCCAGAGTGCTTGTAAATTGACCAGGCATACCTCCATCCATCAGATACCAGGTTCTGCCTTTGTTCTGTTTCTCTTTGCTACCTGGGTCATTTTGCAGGTATTGTAGTTGCTCATAATGATTTGATGATGCCCAGGGGACTTTTAAGATTACAAATATTTGAGCCATTAAGGGCCTAACTACCAAATCCCTGCCAGCAGAACCCACACCATTGTCTATCTTCTTGCCTCTCCCGGCAGTGGGAAGGTCTCTGGGCACCTAGCACAGAGTCTGCCTTGGAGAAGCAGAGAGATCCCAAGAGCAATCAAAAGCTAGAGGGGAAAGCGCTTAGAGACAGATTTTTCCGCCTTTGACTTTCATTGCCAGTAAGACGTCCTGGGGCCTTGAAGCTGGACAGGCTCTGAGCTGAGAAGTCAGGCTCAGAAGATGTACCCTGGGCACTCTTGCCCTGTGGGATGAAGCCATATTTAGCAGCTGTATTAATTGAATACTCATGCCGTGTGGATTGATGGAATTCGTATCAGACTGTCCCCTGGCTGTTGGAGATGCCCCTCGCTGATTCCCTCTGCGCTTACCTTCATTGCTGATTTTTCTCCCCATTTGCTCATTCATTCATGCATCCATTCACTCCCTCATTTATTCCATAAAAGTCTATGTAGAACCTTTTAGGTATTGTGCACTGCATTTATCCCCAAAGTTGACCTGGATTGATCATCTACTGAATGCCAGGCACTGTTTAAGGTGATGCCCATGTGCCATGTTCTCTATTCTCCACAACTGTGAATGCAGAGGGTTTTCTCCAGCTGGAACCAGAAGGGGATGTCCGAGAGGCTCCAAGCCTAGGAAGGACGTGACCTGCTGCTGCTGGCTGGAAGATATGGGAGAGCTTGTGACAAGGAATGCAGGTGTCCTCCAGAAGCTGAGAGGGGCCCCCATCTGACAGCCAGCCAGGAGGTGGGGACCTCAATCCAACAGCCACAGAGAAAGGGATTCTGCCAACTATTTGAATGAGCTTCAAAGCCGATTCTCGAATCCCCAGAGACTCTAGTTGGGAACTCAGCCCAGATGTCACCTTGATTTTGGCCTTGTAGAAGCAGAGGACCCACCTGAGACTGCTCGGACTTCAGCCCTACGGATGGTGATATAGTAAAGTGTGTATTGTTCTAAGCTCAGTTTGTGCTATTTGTTATGCAGCAGCAGAAAACTATTATAGCTCTTGCTGCTCATAGACTCATTTCATTCTCACAATAAGCCAGTGAGCTGTATATTCTCTTTTTTGGTTATAGGTCAAGAAACTGCAATTCAGAGAGGTTAAGACACCTATTCAAGTACACAGAGCTTGTGAGGGAAGCAGAGAGAGGTTCACACTCAGGTCTTCTGACTACAATTCTGTTGTCTTTAGATGCGTCCACACAGCCCTGGTCTAATGGACCTCAGAAACCTCTGCGGTGAGTTATCTGTGTTTGTCCTCTCACATCACCTTCTGGCACCATGAATGAGGAACGTGGGGTATTGGAAGGAAGAGGGCACAGTGGCTGTCCCATATAGAACCCCAGTGTGAGTAGAAGCAACCCTGGGCCCAAGAGCCAGGTGAGCTGTTAGCAACAAAGACACGGGGGCCGCAGAGAAGAGGGAAGAAGTGTGGAAATGGAGGGAGCATCCAAGGAGAGACAAGAGGGGAGATACTGAGGCCTGAATATTGGGAGCCTCCCATTTTTCATCTCTTTTCACGGTCAAAGACTTACTCCCAAAGGTCCAGAACAGAATGACAGCAGACACTGCAATGTGTCATACTCCCTGAGTCTTCTTTCCAGAGACTAAGCTGCCCTCCATGCTGTCCTCTGATGGCTGTCATTCAACGCGGACACAGATCCCCTCCTGCCACATCCACCTGGCTGTCTTCTTTGCTGTTCTGTCTGTGGGGTCAGAGGTCACCCATCAAAGTGGAACTTCCATGGCTCTGCTGCTACCCTCACCTTTATGGGTCAGATCCAACTGCGTTATCAAGAAAGATTATGCTGAAGAGAAATGACCAGAATTCTAACGTTTGACTTCTTTAGTACTTTTGGAAAACACGTCTATTGCTTCTTTTTCTGATTATGACAGTTTTCTTTTTTTTGCTCATTACAGAAACTTTGCCGAATACAAAAAGGAGAAAGAATAAAGTGAGTTACTTAGAGATGGTGGTTGTTAATAGTGGTTTTTTTTCTCTGAATTATTTTTGTAGTGAATATACAAAAATATGGGGAAGCTGGGATGGCTCAGTGGGTTAAGTGCTCGCCTTGCAGCCCTGGAGCCCGAGGATCAAATCCCGGCCCCGGCTCAGGCGGACCCATATGCTGAACTGGGGTGTGCCCCCAGTTCAGTTCTTGCCGGGGCCTACACAGGAGACTCCTGGCCCAGTTCCTGCCCTGCGCAGCCCCGTGCCCACCTGTGGAGTGAAACTGTATGGAAAACTAATGCTGTCAACTATGGAGACTGCTCTGGGCCCTCCCCCTTTTCTGTTTCTCTCTGTCAAAAAAAAAAAATTATATATATATATATATATATATATAATATATATATATATATACATATACAAAAATGCAAATGTATAATTAAAGTATTTTTTAATGGAACTGGGAGCAGATTGAACCTACCTTTTATATCCAACTTTTCAATTTATAATATTCCATCCATGTTTTCCCAGGTCACTGAGTACTCTTTGAAAGCATGTCTTTATTGGCCAAATACAGTTAAATCATGTGATTATAAAATAGTTTATTTAGTTATTTTGCTTATTGGTGATATTGGAATTCTCTCTAATTTTCAATACTATACATATAGCTTTGATCAATATCCTTGTGCATAATTACTGAATATATGATAATTTCCCTAAGATGAATATAAGAAAATGGGGTTACTAGGCTGTGATGGTTAATTTTACGTGTCGACTTGAGCAGGCCATGGGGTGTCCAGCTTAAACATTATTTCTGTGTGTGTTTGTGAGGGTGATTCTAGATGAGGTTAGCATTGGAATTAGTGAACTCAGGGAAGTAGGGGGCCCTCGCCAATGTCATGGGCATCATCAAATCCCCCAGGGGTACCTGAAATGGAACAAAAGGCAGAAGGAGAAGAAATACAGCCCCTCATGATTTTTTCTTTTTTTTTTTTTTTTAATTTTTTTTTAATCTATTTTTATTTATTTATTTATTTTTGACAGAGAGAGATGCAGAGACAGAGACAGAGAGAGAACTGAACTGGGGGAGCTCCCAGTTCAGCATATGGTTCCACACGGGCCGGGGCCGGGATTCGATCCTCGGTCCCCGGGGCTGCAAAGTGAGCGCTTAACCCACTGAGCCATCCCGGCTTCCCCTCTTTTTTGGTCTCATTGTGTGACTTAGACCATCTCGTCTCATCATCTATCCTCAGACTGAAATTGACATAACTGGCTCTCTGGATCTTCAGGCTTTTGGACTTAAAACTGAATTAGGCCACCTGAATCACACCACCAGCTTGCCTGGGTCTCAGGTGGCAGATGGCAGATTCAGGGACTTCTCAGCTTCCATCACATGTGAACTAGTTCCTCATAATAAATCTTCTTTCAGATATGCATGTATATAAACAAAATTCTTCAATAAAATATATATATATATATATATATATATATATATATATATATATATATATATATATATATATATATATATATATATATACCGGTATATACCGTACACGCTACTGGTTCTATTTCTCTGGAGAAACTGACTTATATATAGGCTAAAAGGTATAAATATTTTAGGGCTGTGATATAACAAAGTATTTTCTTGAAAAGTTGTATCTGTCTTTCCATATTTTTCTAAAGATTTATTTTTATTGTTTTTGACAGACAGAGAGAGAGACAGAGAAGGGAGTGGGCCCAGAGCAGTCTCCGTAGTTGCATGTAATTAGTTTTCTACATAGTTTCATTCCATAGACAGTTACAGGGCTGCGCTGGGCAGGAACTGGCCATGGGCCTTTCACATAGGAAGCTCACCCCAGTGAGAACCAAACTGGGGGTACACCCCCGTTCAGCACATGGGTCCACATGGGCCAGGGCTGCGCTTTGATCCTTGGACCCTGGGGCTGCAAGATGAGTGTTTAACTCGCTGAGCCATCCCAGCTTCCCCTCCATATTCTTCTAATGTAATGTGTTACACAGTTCCAAATAAATAAATAAATAAATAAATAAAAATCTATGTCAACTCAAACTACAATATCACCTCTGTAACAGAAGCACTCTCCTAAGCCACTTGGATTTTTTCCTGTGACAATTCTTCCACATTCATGTTTGAAACAACCCCTCCTCCCATTCATTGGCCTCATTCAAATGTCTCCACGTAGAAAAAAAAAAAGACTAGACAACACTTACCATATCTACATCTGTAAAGATATTCATATGCATGTTCATCTAGTTACACACTACCTGTATCAGATAAAGGTCAAATGCCAAATACTATTTACTTTAAGAGAAAAAATAAAGGGAACTTTTGGAGAGCTCTTCATACCTTTGTGTATGTGTATATATATAATTTATAAGTACATACACAAAGATTTATATATACACACATATATATGTAAATTTATGTATAATTTTCAAGTTAACTATTTTGTGTATAAGCTCCTATGCCTGATTCACAGCCAAGAACAGCAGTATCATTTAGCTGAATCTCTGGTAAAGAGAGGAAAGAAAGAAAACAAAACTGGCTGAGGATTTGCCACATGCCTGTCTTAGGCTTCATTGTGTATATTATTTCTTTTAAGCCACACACAAGGCATTCTCTTCTACATTTCTGTGTGCAGAGAAATGAATGTCAAGGTTTAGAAACTCGGAGATGCCGGGACAGCTCAACAGGTTGAGCACTTGCAGCCAAGAGGTCCAGGGATCGAATCCTGGCCCCGGCCCTTGCAGGCCCCTATGCTGAACTGCAGCGCAACTGGTAGCTGCCAAGATGGCATGGCAGTGAAGGTTCTCCCCTCCCATGCAGGAAGTCCCCAGTTAGATTTCTGCCCCCACCCCCCCAGCCCCACATCCATCTGTGTGGAATAAAACTAGGTCACTACTAATGATGTACAACTATGGAGACTGCTCTGGGCCACCCCTCTCTCTCTCCTTCTATCAAAACAGTAGAATGAATCTTAAGAAATCTTAGAAACTCGCCAAGGCCCACAGCCAGAACTGCAGTGAGCAGAGAGAACATCTGAACCCAAGTCTGTCTGCTCCAAGTCCCATGGTCCATTGTCACAGTCTTGTCACCAACTCCTCTGGAGTACGTCCTAAGGGCGACCGCTGCCACAGTGGTGCCCTGGCAGGGAGTGGGGTGCACTCTTATCTTGGCTTTGCCTCTGTGTAGCCTCTGCTTTTCTGGAGCTCCAAATGGAGACAGTTACAGAAAAGCCTCCCAGCTTTGGGGTGCCCCAGGGGAGCAGGGCTCTCTCCAGGTGTGGGCTTCAGGCAGATCCCCCAGGGACCATTCCAAGGTATCCTGCAGTGACCCCTCCCCCCCAGGGAGCTGCAGCTGCCACAGAGCTTTCGCCTTCCTCCCAGTCACTCGGGGTGCATGACCACGAGTGACTCACAACTGGAAACGGGAGACATCTCCCCCGGCTGCCGGGCTCTGGGTCCCAAAACCACATTTATGTTTTCATGTATGTGTTAGGGTGATTCAGCGGAAACTTCTGGTCAAACGGATCACCATAGCAACTTTCGGTAGACATCCAGCATGCAAATTAGAGAGTGGAAAGAAAGGGCCACTTTCTCAATAGCCCCAAACCACCATCCTCTGAACATCCATGGATTGACTGAATACTAGACAAGTCAAAGGCCTAGTATTAATGCAGTGTCTGCTTAAATGCACGCTGGCACCTGGCCGGGTCTGCTGGTATCTTCAGATGCTAAAATGAAGGAAACGAAGTCCTATGGGTGGTTTCTACACGCTGAAGATTTTATCTCACAGAGAAGACACCTACGGTGGAGCTGGGAGACTGGGGTTCACATGTTCTCTATGTCATTCGTACACCTCAGGATCTTGGCCATATTATGAAAACTCTCTGAGCTTCAGGATTTTTATCTGTGGCATGGGGGTAAGATGCTTGCTGAATGGAGATATGATATACCTGAGAGCGTCGTTAGAAAATGCTTTGCATATGTCAGTCTCTCAATGATGGTTACTGCCGTTGACCTATTTGGAGCTTCTGAAGCCTGTTTTCTTCTTTCCAGCCTCAGTCTTTAATGGAATGGCAGTTATATGAAAAGCGTGGTGTTGATATCTAGGGATAGAAACGTCAATGTGGCATGGGCTTTCACAGAGCTCCAGGAGTTGATGAGCAGAGGGTGACCAGGGGTTACAGACATTAGACCGAGTTGGGGTCAAATCCAGTTCAAATTAATCCTGATGGTGCCCTCTCACTCAATAAAATAAAATAAAATAAAAATAAAAGTCTGTGGTATACAGATTTCAACTTACAAAGCAAATGGGGTGTTGGGGAAAAGCAATTATTTTATTGACACATTGTTTACTGTATCAAACAGAAGTGCCTTTGGCTATAAGCAGCAGAATAACCAATTAACAAAGAAAGAAACAGTTAAGCAGGTGCATGTTCTCTCTCTCTCTGTCTCTCTCTCTCTCACACACACACACACACACACACACACACACATAATTCTGGAGGTAGTTGGTTGCTCACATTAGCTCAGTGGCCTAATAATATCAAGATCACCATCTTTGCAGTCTCATGTCTTTTTCTTCTTGTCACCTTATCTTGCTAAGGTGGCTGCTAAAGTTCCAGCCATCAAGTCTGCATTTGCATTTCAAGCTTGAAGAGAAAAAGCGAAATCAATGGTACTATTGGAATATTTATATTATATTGATGAGAACTGAGTCACATGGCCTTTCCTAGCTACAGGAGTATTTAGAAAAGTGATTTTAAAAAATATATATTTTTACCTTTACCAGCTTCTGTATTGGACACACAAAGAGCAAAGGAGTTAAGGCAATGGTAGTGCCTGACACATCCCCCTTAGATTCATTTATTTTACAACAATCCAATTAGATATGATTTGACTTCGCAGAATTGGGATATGATTCCAGAAAGAGGCAAAGTAACTCTGCCTCCATGTTTAAGAGTTCACATGTCAGCAGGCACCCTTTGCCTGCTTCCTCAAAGCTCCACCGCCTTTTGCTTTCCTTCAAAAGTCATGAGGTGAAGAGTAGCTGACCATCTGCCATCATTTCATAAGCTCTCAGCTGCACGGCACAGGCAGGCCCTTCAGAGGAACAAAAAAACTAGGCACGAGCCACAGTTCTTGGTCTAAAAAACTCCTCGCTTACTGGGGAGGCTACAGTTATGCTCGCCATGCACTGGTTTATTGCATGGCAAGTTTCAAATGGTCTTCCTATATCCTTCCCATCCTTTGAGAACCTGGTGAAAACCAGACTACGCTGTCACCTCTACTTGATTGAGGAGGAAGCATGTGTATGATCCAAAGTCACAGGAAAAGAGCAGAGCCAGGCCTCAACCCAAGGCCTCTTGACTCTCGGTCCAGTGCTCTGCCTTATGGCACACCACAGCTCCGACTCAGGGGTCCAGAGTTGCTGGGGTGGGCTGAGGGAAGTCAGCAAGGCCTTGTGCCACTTAGGACCCGAGCTTCGTCTCCCCCAGAAGGTTGCTGAAGTCACTCATGTCCTTCTGTACTGAACCCTGGTTGTATCCAAGGGGACAAGTGGGGAATGACAGGGAGACTCCATGTAGACCGCTGGCTACTTCAGGGGATGCACAGCCATAGGGAAAGTGGGACGGGGGGTGGGGAGATGGAGAGAGAGAGAGAGCTGGGAGCTGGTTGAGTGGACAGTACAGCCTGACTCTGGCTGTAGCCTTCAGTCAAAGGACACAACCAGCCCACAGGGACCCCACAGAGAGGGAAACAGGAGGTACCCCCCCACACACACACACACACAATGTTACACATAGGGGCCTGACCCGAATGGAAGTGAGAGGCTTGGGGAGTCCCTTCATGCATCTAGGTAGAGCTGAAAGAAGAAAGGTAGGGAATGGATCAGGGGTCCGGGGACTACAACAAAAAGACACCTAGCACAAACCTGAAGGAGAGAAAAGAGGCCGATGATATACCCCCACCCCATCCCACTTCTTTATGCTGTTACAATGATCCCCACCAGTGAACGTTCTAGAAGCTTCCATGGAGCATTTGAAGCTGGGGCTCACATGTAAGACAAAGCCTCTTCTGCGGTGCTGAGCTTTGCCTTTCTACACAGTGCTACACTGCCTGCCTCTTTTCACAATGTAGCCCATGCCCTTAAATGTTATAACCGAAGATTAGAAATACCCTCAGTTGTGTTTCCTCCTAGGAATCCTTCACAGACTTACACTTTGGTGATGAACACTCAGTGCCCATTTGTCACTGTATCCCTTTCATCAATGAATCATATGATCCAAATTCTGAGAACATAAATTTCCATAAGGGACTTGGGTGGAATGAATGGTGTGTGTGTTGGGAGGGCAGGGATGGGGGTGGGGGTGGGGGGGGGGGGGGGGGGGGGGGGGGGGGGGGGGGGGGGGG
>PVKE010000883.1:0-118343 GCA_004027555.1 Craseonycteris thonglongyai | reverse complement strand
ATTTTTTCAGATAAACAAATGCAAAGTAATGTACCACCATTTAGAAATTTGTTGTTCTGTGTAAGCACATTTTCTAGCTAACTAAAGCACATCCCTTAGGTAGCAGAATTTCTTTCTCTTTTTTTTCTTTTTTGTTAATTTTATTGGGGTGACATTGGTTGGTAACAATTAGATAGTTTCCAGGTGTACAAATCTACATTATGTCACCTGTGTATTGCATTATGTGCTCACCACCCAGAATCAGCTCTCCTTTTATCACCATATATCTGGTGTCCACTCCCACCTCCCCCCCTCCTCCCTCCCCACTCCTCTCCTTCCCTCAGGTAACCACCAAACTATTGAGTTACACATGCTATTTCAATCTTCCTGTTTGTCCTTATTTCACAGATAAGGAACTGAGCTTCAACAGGATTATTATTATTAAAGGTGATAAGAACAAGTGAATGGCTGAGCTAGAGTTTAAACACAGACCTATGAGTCCTCATTTTGTCTTCAACAACCATGTAAAGTTGCCCCCAAGCTGTGGAGGATGGGATATATGCCAGATCTTGCTTTTCCACATAGTCTTAAGTCCAAAACATTTCTAAATTTATATTTCCAGGTTTTTTACTGGATATTTCCTTTTGGTTTTCCTACCAACTCTTTAAATTAGACATGCCTGAAATTAAAGGCAACATTGCTCTATTTCTGTTTCTTTTTTTCCTCACTTCTCTTTTTATATTAATCATTTTTCCAAATAAGTATTAAACCTCAGATCTCTCTGTCTCTCCTTATGGGCAAATACTCATATTTTTTTACATCTTGTCCAAAGTTTATATTTCATTTCTAAAAAATGCATTTTTAATCATCAGCAATTAAATCATAATCAAAACTCCAAAATGAATCTTTTTGGACCTTAGGAAATTTACTCTAAGGTTCATCTGAAAAAGAAAGTCCTTAAAAATAGTCAAGGTTTAGAAAGAAATAACAGTGAGAAAAAGTTTGCATAATTATTTTAATTTATTAAATACATATGGTTCTTATGTATCATTCACTACTCTAAATACTATACAAATATTTATATATTTAGTACCACATATGGGACATCAACATAGACTATAAAGCTATAATAATTAAGAGTAGTATGATATTAACATAGGAATAAAACTTGACCAATAGACTGTATCAAGGTCAGATCCTCTGGAAGCTGATACCAGATGAATTAGAAGTGTAAGAGATTCATTGGGAGAAAATGCTTGTGAAGGACAAAAGGGAGATCATAATTTGGGTTCAATATCTATGTAAGGAAGAAAGAAGGAAGGAAAATTGTGTAGGAAGAGCCTAAGAGTCTAATGCAATTCTGAGAAAATCTTAGCCAGGCCAATGGAAGCTCCAGAGGGAAGATTGCCCGCCCATTAGAAGAGCCCTATTTTGGGCAGAACTGGCCCAGCTATACTACCCCAACTGTTCTCAATCATTGTTTGGGAACAGTCCAGAGGGTGCATGGCTTTAGTGTGAACATTGTAGTGAATCTTAGAGATGTGGCAGCTGTAGACTGCCAGCCAACTACACTTCTCACAATAGACTCTGTCTTGGAGGAGCATCTGAGTAGTGTTCCTCTGTGGCTGCCAGAGGTATGGTGTGAAGATTTAAGAGCAGACTCATTTACATGTGTGAAACTTATTTATAATAAACCAGGCATTTCAAATCAGTGGTATAAAAGATGGACTATTCAAATAAATGAAGTTGAAACAACTGGCTATCCATGTGGAAAGAATTAATTTAGATCCCTACTTCACATCACCCTCAATATAAATAAATTCAGATGGAGTAAAAAAATTATAAAAATATTTGAAGAAAATGAATTCTGAATAATTTTGGTGTGAAATTCTTCTTACACAAAATGCAACAGAAGCTATAAAAGAAATGACTGAGAAACAACAACAACAACAAAAGTAGCCTACATCAAACTAAAAAGTTTTTGCATAGCAAAAGTAACCATCAGCAAAATGAAGACATTCTACAGGATGGGATAAGATATTCACCAACAGGGGATGCAGGGATGGCTCAGTGGGTTAAGTACTCACTTGCCTTGCAGCTCTGGGGTCCGAGGATCGAATCCCAGCCCTGGCCCTGGTCCCGACCCTGGCCCTGGCCCCAGCATCAGCCTGTGTGGACCCATATGCAGAACTGGAGTGGGCCCCCAGCTCAGTTCTTGCCAGGGTGAGCCTCCCACGTGGGAGGCCCCCAGTTTGCAGCCCAGCTCATGGGGGCATGCCTCCCATGCAGGAGGCCCCTGGCCTGGTTCCTTCCCTGCATGTCTCCCCCTCACCCCCACCTGTGTGTAACAAAACTATGTTGAAAACTGATGATGTACAACTATGAAGACTGCTCTGCCCACCCCCTCTCTGTCTCTGAAAACACAATAAAATAAATCTTAAAAAAAAAAAGATATTCGCCAATGATACATCTGATAAGAGGTTAGTATTTAAAATCTATAAAAATTCATACAATTCAACACCCCCCCAAAACAAACAAAACAAAACAAAACAAAAACAAACAATCCAATTAAAAAATGGGCAGAGGACCTGACTAGACATTTCTTCAAAGAGGACATACAGATGGCCAACAGACATATGAAAAGATGCTCAATGACACTAATCATCAGAGAAATAAAAACTAAAATTACAATGAGATATCACCTCATAGCTGTTAAAAAAACCCCAAATGTTGGTTAGGATGTAAAGAGAAGGGAATCTTTATGTACTGTTGGTAGGATTGCAAATTGATGCAGCCATTATGGAAACCATTATGAAGGGTACTCAAAAAATTAAAACTGGGGAAGCCAGGATGGCTCAGTGGGTTAAGCACTCACTTTGCAGCGCCGGGGACCAAGGATTGAATCCCAGCCCCGGTCTGTGCGGACCCATGTGCTTAACTGGGGAGTTCCCTCAGTTCAGTTCTCTCTCTGTCTCTGTCTCTCTCTCTGTCTCTGTCAAAAACAATAAAAAAAAAATTAAAACTAAGACTACCTTATGACCCAGCAATTCCACTCCTGGGTATCCATCCAAAGAAATCCAAAATACTAATTTGAAAAAATTTATTCACCTCTATGTTCACTGCAGTGCTATTTACAATAATAGACTAAGGATTAAAAGGTGCAATATAAGGAGATCCTCTACATAAATAAGAAAAGATAAACAATCCAACAGTTCACAGAAGAAGTATAAATGGCTAATAAACACAAGAGAAAATGTTTATACTCTTTGGTTATCAGAGGAGTAAAAATGAGTGGACAAACCAAATGGGCAAAAATAAAAAATATTGCTTTATACTAGCATGTAAAATATTCTAGGGTAGCTGGGAAAATGAATACTTGCTTCTAAAGGAGAAGTGGGCAAGGAAGAAATGACTTAGAAGTAAGTTCTAATTTAGTGAACCCTCAGTATTTACCATAGCCACAGGTAAGGGAATGGGAATGGTTGTACAAATTCTGGTACATATTTGCTAAGGAAAACTATGCAGCAAATAAGTCCATGTGGTCTTATGTGGAAGGAATGCTCAAGATGAAGAACAGTACACGTAACCTGATTTTATGTACAGTGCATCATTAGGTGATTTCCTTGTGTGCAAACATTATAAAGTGTAGTTATGAAAATCTAGATGGTATAGCCTACTACACACCTAAGCTATGCAGTCTAATCTTAGGGATCACCATTATAAATGCAGTCTGTCGTTGACCCAAACATGGTGATGTGGCTGGTACATGACTGTATATTAAAAGAAAATGTAGCAGTTTTATCTCTGGAGTTGAAATTGGAATTGAGGTGGAGTAGGAATAGAAATTGAGATAGAGTAAGACTTTAAGGATTTACTCTATATTTTGGTATTATTTAAGTCATTTACATTAAATTCCTATATTTCTTCAGATAAAAAGATTCATCCAAAAAAAAAAACTGGTTAACACCCATAATTCATCCTGATTTCTTGAGACCCCCATCCCACCCAACTTTGGGGCATACCCAAGCTGATTCCAGTGGCTTTTTTGTACAAATGACTTGTCTTAGCTTGATCTGCATACTTCCATAAAATCTCTCAAAGGTTCACCCAAAAAAGCAACATCTGGCTTTGGTGTGTTCTGTACCCCTGGCTGAGCAGCCCTAAGCCCAGTGCTAGCAGCAGCCAGCCTCAATTCACAGATTGGCCCCTCAAGGCACCTCCAAGCCCAGTGTGAGTGGCAGCCATCTGTGGATTGCTTTGTGGATCATACCAGGTGACTCTGGGTAGGGCACAGGCTGCAACTAAACTTAGCCTGCAGCAAGTCCCCTCCCAGAGGGCCCCAGCACTGGCAGGTTCAAACTAAGCCAGAGCATCTCCTGGCCACCTCCAAGGATGACACATCCAAAGGGCAGCCTGGGAAGGCATTGGAGCCTTGGAAAAGTGAGCCCTGCTCTGTAGAGTCAGCCCTTTATCACACTTCTCAACTCAAGTCACAAGCCAGTCCTTACAACCAATCAGCCTGAGGGCCAATCCCTCCTATTGATATACAAACAGCAACCAAGGCGCAACTACAACAGGGGGGCATACACAACTCACACAAGGGACATACCTGGAGCACCTGACTCTGGTGACCAGGGAGATGCACCACTGGGGTCCACAGGACACCTACTACATAAGGCAACTCTACTAAGACCGAGAGACATGATGGCTCTACCTAATACATAGAAGCAAACACAGGGAGGCAGACAAAATGAGTATACAAAGAAACAGGTCTCAGTTAAAAGAACAGAACAAAACTCCAGAAAAAGAACTAAACAAAATGGAGACGAGCGATCTACCAGATGCAAAGTTGCTAACACTAGTTACAGGAATGCTTCATGATCTCAGGCAGAACTTCAACAAAGAAACAAGAAATATAAAAATGGAGATAGAAAACATAAAAAAGAACCAGTCAGAAATAAAGAACACAATAACTGAAATGAAGATTAGAGGAAATCAATCAAAGATTAGATGAAACTGAAGATTGAATCAGCAATTTAGAAGAGAAGGTAGCAGAAAACACCAGTCAGAACAACATAAAGAAAAAAGAGCCCTCCCTCCCAAATGATGATAGTCTAAGAGACTTCTGGGACAACTTCTAGAATACCAACATTTGCATAATAGGAGTACCAGGAGAAGAGAGAGAGCAAAACACTGAAAACATATTTGAAGAAATAATAGCAGATAATTTCCCTAACCCAGTGAAGTAAATAAACATCTAAGCCCAGGAAGCACATAGAACCCCAAGCAAGATAAACCCAACAGGCCCACACCAAGACACATCCTAATTAAAATGCCAAAACTTAAAGACAAAGAGAGAATACAAAAAGCAGCAAGAGAAAACAGTTAGTCACCTACAAAGGAGCTCCCATAAGACTTTCAGCTGATTTCTCAACAGAAACTCTATATAGGCCAGAAGGTATTGGCAGGAAATATTAAAGCATGAAAAGTGAAGACCTACAACCAAGATTACTCTACCCAGCAAGGCTTGTAGTTAGAATTAAAGGACGGATAAAGAGCTTCCCAGACAAGAAAAAGCTAAAGGCGTTCATCACTACCAAACCCATATTACAGTGAACCTTAGAGACTTCTTTAATACTAAACAAAAAAAAAACCAGAAAGAAATCAAATCTATGAATAATAAAATGGCAATAACTACATCTATCAACAATTGCTTTAAATGTAAATGGATTAAATGCTCCAATCAAAAGATAGGGTGGCTGAATGAATAAGAAAACAAGACCCTTACATTTGCTGCCTACAAGAGGCTCGCTCATTTTACAGGAAGCCGGGATGGCTCAGAGGGTTAAGTGCTTGCTTTGCAGCCCCAGGGTCCAAGGATTGAATCCCGGCCCTGCACCAGCCCGCGAGGACCCTTATGCTGAACTGGGGTGTGCCCCCAGTTCGGTTCTTGCCGGGGCGAGCTCACATGTGGGAGGCCCCCAGCTCCCAGGGGTGTGCCTCCCATGCAGAAGGCCCTTGGTCTGGTTCCCTCCCTGTGCAGCCCCTGCCCACCTGTGTGGAACAAAATCAGGTCAAAAACTGATGATGTACAACTATGGAGACTGCTCTCGGCCCTCCCCATTCCCTTTGTGTCTCTGCTTCTATCTCTCTGTCTGTCAAAACAATAAAATAAACCTTTAAAAAGAAAAAAAAAAAAAAAAAAAAAAAAGGGAAAGCCGGGACGGCTCAGTGGGTTGAGCGCTCGCTTTGAGGCCACGAGGACCGAGGATCGAATCCCGGCTCCGGCCCAGGCAGGACCCACGTGCTGAACTGGGGAGTTCCCACAGTTCGGTTCTCTGGCTGTCTCTGTCTCTGTCTCTCTCTCTATCTGTCAAAAGTAAAATAAAAATAAATATGCACTGAAGATAAAATAATTACTCTCTATAAATATAAAAAAAAAGATTCATCCAGCAATTACTACCCACCCCTCACCCCTCAAAAAAAACCTCAAGAAAGTAAAATCCTAATTATCTTCTTGTCGTTGGAATCCATTTTTCCACAACAGCCTTGGATTTTTTCTTCTCTATTCTCATAGCTATACCCCATTTCTATTAGTTTGTGCCCAGTTAATTCTAATAGCTTTCTGACCCTCACTTCTCCAGTCTTTCTCCAGTCCACAGCCAGCTTATTTTTCCTAAGACCAGGTTTACTTCAATCGACCCTCTGTCCACAAATATTTGATGGCTCCCTCAAAAGTGTTCAGAGGGGTGTTAACAGGTGTTCCATGAGAAGAGAGGTCTGTGGATCTGGTGAATCTGGTAAATGCTGTGTTCAACAGTTTAAAAAAGATTCCTTCAGAGTGGAATAGCTACCGGTAGTCTTTAAAATGCCAGTGTGCTAAGGGGACTTCCAAGGGGGCAGGGACAGACACTGTGTCATTCTCACTTTATCTGACCACCCAATCCTTCCTTTGAGGAACACTATTGATCTTCTCAGAACACACATTCAGAAGCCATGACTAAGGGAAAAGGTTTATAATTATTCTTCTGGCATTAATGGTCTTGCTCAACATGTTCTTATTATTTAAATCCCTTCACTTGCCCAAATGAGTTTCCTTCCCAGCCTCTTCCTTCAGAGGTCAACGCTAATAATAGTTCTTCCTGCTCCTGGGAGCTCTTCCTAATTATCTCAGTTTCTTGAATTGTGGCACTTATCATCAGAACGCTCATTAGTTACTCCTTTAGAACATCTAGCTATTGATATTCCCCTTTTCTTGAGCCTATCTTGTGTATTCACCTGAGTGGGGCCAGAACAGTGTCTTATACTCTGTAGTATGAGTAAGCATAATATCTGGCTGCTTGAACATTGTGCTTCTTCCCCTTTGTGGCTAATGCTCACCCTTGCACAAGGCAGTATTTAGGCCTGAGATAAACCTATTGCTGGATACTGTCACAGAAAGCACTAAAAATGGTACTGCATTAGTTTTCTATTGCTGCTGTACCAAATCACCACAAATTTGGTGACACTGAGCTAAAGTCAAGGGCGATGTTCCCTCTGGGGGCCTTAGGAAAAAATCCATCTTTCTGCGTTTACCATCTTTTAGAAGCCTCTGCATATCTAGGCTCCTGATCCCCTTCTTCCATCTTCAGAGCCACAAGGGCAAGAGGAGGCTGTTAAAGAACAAAATTCAACAGAGTAAATTTGAGGATCTATTGACTTTAGTAAGCAATTCATGAATCAGCCAGCATCTTAGCTACCAACTAGAGAGGAGGTCCATAGGATTGTACAAAATGAAAGACTTTTATAGGCAGAAGAGTGCAGCAGGTGTGTTATTAGCAAAAGAAAAGGATTATTTTTAGGCCAGGTCATATTCTTCTGGGGAGTAGAAAATGGCAGAGGTTTAATTATGCAGGTTACCTCACTGTATTGATGAGGAAATTCCTGACTGATTGGTTAAAAATTTTACTTCCTGTTGAATAATTACAGTGTACATGTGAATCGAATACATGTAATAGTGTACGTTAGTTATATTTTAATAAAAATCTTTATTTTTTTAAACCAGAGAAATTTATTGAGCGACTAATCGCAGAAATCCTTAAGATGAACTGGATGCTGCAATAGCTGCCCTCTTGGATTTAGCTGTTGTTCTTTCACGGAATCCATGCCCAAATCTGGGAATATACAATTTGTTAGTGCCTCATTCTACCAATCCTGGTGGTATTTCATCATTTAGTCTTAGCACTCCGGTTACACTTTGTCTTTCGCTTTGCGGGGTAGCCACATTTGTCACAGGTAGACTTCTGTAGGTGGTAGTCCTTAGAGTCAGATGCAGCATAAGATGTGTGTCTTCTTGCCATACTTTCCAAATGATGACATTCCCTTTGTCATTGCGCTTCTGTGGCTGAGACCAAAGACCTTAATAAAAATCTCAAAAAAATGGGAAGCCGGGATGGCTCAGTGGGTTAAGCGCTCACTTTGCAGAGCCGGGACCGAGGCCCTGGCCCATGCGGAACCATGTGCTGCACTGAGGAGCTCCCCCAGTTCAGCTCTCTCTCTGTCTGTCTCTGTATCTCTCTCTCTCTGTCAAAAATTAATAAAATAAATAAATAAAACTTAATAAATAAATAAATAAAACTTAAAATAAAAAATCTCAAAAGAAAAAAAAATTCTATGCCTGAGAGGCTAAAACTGCAATTAATTTAATTATTAAGTTTTGGTTTGGTGACATGGCTTTACAAAAGTGACTCTACTTTGGCCCCTTCTCTTCTCTCTCAAGGCTGTTAACCTAAAAATAAAAGGCCAAAGTGAGAGGTAACAGCCTTTATTTTAGATTCAAAACAGTAACCATTCAGGAAGCACCGACTGAGAAAGAGAAACCCAAATAGTGTTCTGATTAGTAGGAGGTGAAGGCAAGGAGTATTTATGAGAAAGGAGAAGGGGAATAATTACACGAATAAAAGGAATTTCTGTGGGTGTTAAGCTAAGGAAGGAATTTCTATATGTACAGATAAGTTAACATAGTGATGCTAATTTTAAAGAATACCTTTAATTTTCAGTCCAGTGATCATATCTGCTTTCCTGTTAGCTTTGCAACAGTTGTTTTTGAATACAACTTTAGTCTCAGTCCAAAGGTTTTTTTGCCCAGTTTTAACACCACAAAGGTTTGAGGAGTATGGTGTGCAAGGTAGTTCCTCTAAGATGGCAGCCCCGACTCCATTTTGCAGTGGCTCTGTTTATTTTTTACAAGGCTCTCTCACAAGGCCCACATTCATACAGGATATTTAGCAAAACTTAGGTTGTCAGGGGGGCCCTGAGTAGCCAAGGTGCCAATATCTAAGAAATATGAACCTAGGGGCTTCTGGAGCAAGGTGACCAGGTACTGAAAGACAAGATAAAGGACACCAAGGCCGGTGACGCCCAGAATCCCAACAACCAGGCATATCATCTGGAGATAAGGGTTAATAATAAATCCCAGAACTTGAGTGGTTTGTTTCAAAACTTACCTAAGTGGATTATCCAGGCATGTGAACTGAAAGATAAAAGCAGGGCCTTGGGTAAAATAAAGGGCATACAAGGAGTGGCTTGCAGTCATAGTGAGGGCATTCCAGTTTCGGGTGACCCCTTTCCTCAGAGAGCTTTCCTTCTTCCTGTGGGCATTTCATTTTCGGATGTCCTCTCTGGTTGAGAGCTTTATTCCTTCCCTTTCTTAATAAACTTTGCTGCTTCACCTGTGGAGTCCGCATTCTCATTCTTCGAGTTCGTGAGACCACGAACAGGCGCCACCGTTCACAATTGTTCCTGCTTCAACATCTGTCTGACCTCTGCCTTTTCCACTTCTAAGGATCCTTATGACAACATTAGACCCACCTGGAGAATCAGGATAATCTTCCTATTTTAACATCGATTAGTTTGCAACCATAATTTCTGTTTGCCACATAATTTAACATAGTCACAGTTTGGAGGAATTGGGAAGTGGATGTCTTTGGGTGCCAGCCATCATTCTGCTTATTATAAGGCCCCCTGCTTAAAAGTCTAAATCGAGGGTTTGCATATAGGTAATGGGGGTGTGGCAATAAATAGGAAAAACTTTTGGAATAATAAAACTCTTTAAATCCAGGGAGGCCCTGCTGTGTGATCTTTGGCAAAACACTTGTCTAAGTATCCACATTTGGGCTGGGGAAGGGGGGCATGAAAATTGCCATCCTTTGCTCTGTGTTAAATAATTTTGTAAACGAGGTTAGTTTAGAGGTCGACAAATGGGGTGAAAGAAGTTGAATCTTGAGGAGGGTGGGCAAAATTCTGACATCTGGAGATTTCTGAGGAGTGAGTGAAAAGCATCTGCCCTTGCTTGAGGTTGGAAGTTGAAAATTCCAGCAAAAAGAAAAAAGTTTAATCAAACCTTTTCAAATAAGGTTTGAGGCAGGGGGCCCAGGTTTAAGAAGGTGAGAAGTGAAGATGAGGAGACACCCAGGCGACAGTACAGAATTTAAGGGAGAAATTTGTGAGGTCTCCGTGGGTGAAGGTTAAGTTTTGTGAAAGTCCCACCCTACTGAGTTCCAGGTACTATACACTGTAGTTGTGTAACAATCAGTAAATAGAATTAAAAACATTTTAGGTAGAGAAGAAAAACCTGAGGGGTCCAGGTTCCACCGAGATTTGAACTCGGATCGCTGGATTCAGAGTCCAGAGTGCTAACCATTACACCATGGAACCGCCACACGCGTAGGGCCGCCTTAGGCTCTCTAATTTTCAGAGAACCCCGCCCCCACCGCCAAGCCCACAACCCGGGGGCCCGGTTGCCGCGCTCCCCAGAGCCCCGGTTCTGGCATGGCGAGACGAGTAATGCGGGAAAGGCCGCTAAGACTGCGGTGAGCAGCCGTTAGGAGTGTGACCAGCTGCGAGTGCAAGCGCTGCTTCCCTTCTGGGGCTCCTGGGGGACGCGGGGGAGAACGTGAACACGGACCGCATTTCCACGCACACCGCCGTCCCTGGGCTCGGGGGCGGGGCGCCAGCTCCCCGGAAGTACTTCCCCTGCGGGGCTGGGGCCCGCGGGAAGTGGCGTCGTGACAGGGAGGGGTTCTTCACCCGGTCCGGCCGCCCAGGCTCCGCGCTCGGGTTACCCCTGCAGCGACGCCCCCTGGTCCCACCGATACCACTGCTGCTCCCGCCCCTTCGCTTCTCGGCCGCGCAATGGGCACCCGCGACGATGAGTACGACTACCTCTTCAAAGGTGAGGCCCTGCTTTCTCCCACTGTCCCCCGGGTCCCATTCGGGGGCCCGAGGCACTCCCGGGGGACCTGCGTGGGGGGCTCCACAGCCTGCACAGAACTCGGCCTTCCTCAGCCCTTCCCTCTCTGCGCGGTTTGTCCCCGCGGTCTCCCAGCTCTGCCCGCTTTCGTCCCCTCAGACCGGGGGTCCTCGCCAGCGACCTGCCCAAGGGCCTTCGCTGGCCCCAGATCTCCCCTCACCGTGTGTCCTCACGGGGCACTGCCCTGTTCCCAGGCATTTCCTTCCGTTCCCTGGTTCTAGGGCCCCTTCTGAGGGGTCGCTCCTCCCACCGTGTACCTTTCGGATTGGGCGCCCCCTCCCCCTCACTGGACACCCTGCCGGACTCACTCCCCGTCCTCCTCTCACCTAGTCTTCCGCGCAGACTCCCACCACCAGCCCTTCTGTTGATCTGCACCCCCTTTCCCTTCAGGCTTGCGGCTCCTCAGCGGCCTCTTACAGCCCTGCCCTCCCGTCGGACCGACGACGGCTCTCCTAGAGCCATCTCCTCCCATGTCGGGACTAGGCCCTCGTTAGGGTCCGCGCGGGCCGCGGCCCCACCCGCCACCCTGTTCTCGCACCGCCCCGGGGATCGGTAGCTCTTTCTCTGCCTTCCCTCCCCAAGTAGTTTAGAGCTGCCCCGCGTCTCCCGTGCGACCCCACGGCTGGGGAGGAGGCCAAGAGGGATGGCCTGGCACCGCGCACGCACTCGTCGCAGTGCCCCGACGTGGTGATGTGAGTCCCACCTATCCTTTTAGCCCCTACCCTCCCTACCCAGCGCAACCAGCCCGGGATCCCTCTTGACTATGCACTCGAGAAGGGGTTGCGGATGGGTGGTGGCTGTTATCCTTGCCAGACCTGACGGCCCAGTTCCTGAGCAGGAAAGGTTGTGCGCTGCACAAATACCAGCTCGCTTTATCACTGTGGACTGGTCGCTTCCTGCTGCAATACTGGGAGGATCTAACCTTTGGGTGCTTCTAGAATAGAAACGGGAGAGCCCTAGTTGGCGACAGACCTTTCCCAAAAGGTGGGGGGTTGCGGGGCCAGTGTGCTTTTTGGTCAGATGAAATGTTTTATTATAAGACAGGGAAACATGTAGTGCCCTTGGGCAAAATATACTGGAGGGTGGGGAGTGGATAGATAGAATTGCTTATTGGGTAGTTCGGAAAGAATCCAAATAGTTTTTCTTTCTTTCTTTTTTTTTAATCATCAGATAAAGGTACAGCTTTCAGTGAGAAAAGAGTACAGTAAAAGCTTTTTTTTTAAGAAGAGAATGTGCTTTCATTCTGAAGCTTTTTTTTTTTTTTGCTCTGAATTAGGAGGGCAGCTATCAGTGGTATATGCTGAACAAAGATCATTACCAGGGAGAAGCCATTGCTATTAAAGCTTTACAGTGGAGGGTGGAGTTTAAATAAAAAGAGTGTTAAGCATGGTGACAGTTTCTGACTTTTCCATTGGGTGCTAAGAATGACTAAATGAAGCTGGTAACATTTCTTTGCTTTACCAATACTTTGCAAATTTTGACATACCGGCTGATGATAAACCCTTATCACCACTTACTTCACTGGGCCAGAATATTCTATTATATAGGGTGAGTATCTTCAGTATCTACCCTCACCCGTCTAGTAGAAAGTCATTTACAGAGAAGAGGGTATTTAATGCATCTTACAAATGCGAAAAGAAATCATGAATTAGTTTACATAGTGTTTGCTGAAGTCATCTAAGGTCTGGTGATTTTACCTAATTGAGAGCCTCGGGACTGGAGTTTAACAGTTTAAGAGATTTTTTTTTAATTTTTTTTTTTAAATGAGCTACAGTGGCAATGGGCAGCTACCTTTGAAGTTATTTAGAACAAGATAAACTATCAGAATATTTCTCCTGTTTGATTTGAAACTTAGATATTGGGTAAAGAAGCCGATTATTTTTTTCATTAAGAATATTATCCTGGGGGAAGCTGGGATGGCTCAGTGGGTTAGGTGCTCACTTTGCAGCCCCGGACCGAGGATCGAGTCCCGGCCCGAGCCCCGAGTCCCGGCCCTAGCCCATGGTTCCGGTCTCACCCGGCGAGACCCCAGCCCAGTTCCTGCCCTGTGCAGCCCCGCCCACCTGTGGAATGAAACTATGTGGAAAAACCAATGATGTGCAACTATGGAGACTGTTCTGGGCCCTCCCACTTCTCTCTGTCTCTGACTGTATCTCTCTTTCTGTCAAAAACAGTAGATAAATCTTAAAAAAAAAAAAAAGGAAGAAAGAAAAGAATATTATCCTGGATTGGCTTAAGGAATTTTCACTTAATTTTGGGATTAGACCATCTAACAATGATAAGGGAGCACAGGGCTTTGGAATCAGGTAGGCCTGCATTCAGATTCTGACTAAGGTCTCAAATTTGCTTGGTGATCTTGAGAAAGTTTACTTTTTTGAGCCTCAGTTCCCTCACCTATGAAAAGGAAATAATACCTACCCTATTGTTCCATGTATAAGATGCTCCCATGCATAAGACGAATGCTACTTTTCTAACCCAACATTAAGAAATCAATACATGGGTTACCCCTGTGTATAAGATAACTACAATTTTTGGTCTAATAGGACAGTTGTGAGAATAAAATGAGTTGGTTGTAAAGTTTTAACCTCTGTGAGTACTCAGTAAATGGTAATAATGTGAAAAGTTACTCTGGTTCTTGTCAGTTTTTTAAACTATAAATCTTTATAAATATAAGAGCACTTAAGTATTTGTTAAGAAACTTAAAACTAGGAGCCTCTATTTTATATTTCCATGGGCTATGGTTTTATTTTGTTGTATATTGTCCTATTTAGGGTAGGGTGTTTAAAAAAATTCTGCTGAGAAGGATTTCCATTCTTTTAAAGCTCTTACAGGATATGAGTCACTTTTTTTTTTTTTTACACTTCAGTGTTGATTATTTAGCCAATTTTTAATTCATGCAGTTATAATTTAAAATGAAGCAATAATTTAATTTTACAGTGGTTTCATTCTATAGAGATTTATTTACTGGGATAAGCCGCAGCTATGTACTTGAAAGAAGGCTAACCTAGCAAAGTTAATAGCTGAGGGAATTTTTAGTTTGTAACTAACCAGTTAAAAATGAAGGACTATTGTAATTTGTAGGATGGAGTGGTCCAAATGGGAATGTAATATGGGGAGAGCAGGACAGTTATTCTAAATTATGTATTTGTTCTCTAACATTAATGTTCAGTTAATCTGAATATTGAGACTTTGGAGGGGATTTTATTTTTAAAAACTTTACTTTTTATTTTAAAAACTTTTATTCTACAAGTATTTACCCACAATGTGGTTAAGGCCCTGTGGGGCACATAAGTGAAACAAACATTAATCATAGTTCTTATTTATAAATATTGTGGTAGACACCAATCCTATCAAAGTCACATTTTCTGAAAATATGTGGATATTATATAGTCTACACCATTTTTTAAAAATCTCACTGAAGTTCAGTAGTAATTAGCCATCAGCTGATTGTCAGTGGAAGTGATCATAAGTACTTTGCTATCTTGCATCTTGATAGTTTTTCTTTCACAACTTTTGGTTGAGCAACTCAGATTCTGCTGAATCTGGTAAAAAATGTCTAGACTTCAGCCTTATTGAATGCATTTTATTCTAAAGACTCTTTTGGTGAGATTGGACTATGAATATATAGTTGAAAGAGTAGACACATCTACAAGTTTGTTTATTAAGAAAAAGTATGGGGGAAGCTGGGATGGCTCAGTGGGTTAAGCGCTCACTTTGCAGCCTCAGGGACCGAGGATTGAATCCCGGCACTGGCCCGTGTGGACCCATATGCTGAACTGGGGAGTGCCCCCAGTTCAGTTCTCACCGGGGTGAAGACCCCAGCCCAGTTCCTGCCCTGTGCAGCCCCACTCCCACCTGTGGAGTGAAACTATGTGGAAAAACCAATGATGTGCAACTATGGAGACTGTTCTGGGCCCTCCCCCTTTCTTTCTTTCTCTCTTGCTCCTCCTCTCTTTCTCTGTATCTCTCTGTCAAAAAAAAAGAAAAAATTATCAGTTATTTCAGATGATAACTTATAGGTCAGATATTCTGTGCTTGAGTTGTTGAATTAAATTTTAGTCTGGTAATAGTAGTTTGCAAGAATGTAAAACTAAATGGGGTTGAAGAAGTGGAAACTTTAAGCAATGGATAATTCATATATACATTCTGTTTTATTGCATTTAGTAGCCCAATATTTGGTATATATTGAGCCAAATTTAATATTAGGTATTAGAGATGATACATAAAATTCAGCAGATGTTAACCAAGTGGTAATATCAGGTTATTTTAGAAATGCTGTAGCTGTTTCATATATGGATGCTGTTATGTGTGTGTATACACACATATAGATGGATGGCTGTAGTTATAAAATGTTTATAGTACTTTTAACCTAAGATAACTAGTTATGGAAAACAGGAAAGTCACTGTAAATTTCTTTCTTGAACTATAGGATGTGATCTTATAGCTTGTCACATTTTTAAAAAGCAAATATTGTCATCTTAATGAGAGAAACTTATTAGAAATTAGGTTTGAGTCCATGAAATTTTTTTTTTTTTACCATTTTCTATTAGAATTTTTTCTCAAAAAATTTTTAAATCTACAAACAAAAAAAGAGGGAATAAAAACCCCAAAGTTATTGGAAACTTCATGGTTCAAATGGGGAGAAAAGAGAAGAAGAACATGGAGCTGAGGCTTGGGTCTCTCCAGCGAAAGTCTCACCCTTGAAATACCCTCCCTCTTTTGGGAGAGAGCAGACCTGAGACAGCCTCACCCCATGCCTAGCATCTGCCTGGAGAGGAGGGCAGTCACAGCAGTCCAAGGGCCAGAGGGGGTTGGAGGGGGCCAGGGACTGAAGGGGTCACAGGAAGTAGTCAGCCATGAGCTTCTTGGAGGGGATGCCCTATGTCTCTTGGAAACAGCCTGGAAGATCATAAAATCTCTGGAGATGCTCACCTAGCTCCAAGATGGCTGCTACATTCCCATAGCTGGAAGTCAGTGTGTCAACCTAGATCCCCACCCCTACCTTGACCTTTGACTCCTGCAGCTCACTAGTATCAATAGTTGGGTGCCAGCCACACAGTGAGCACAGCCTCATTGAAGTGTCACATGTAACCTTCCTTTACTAGTTGGTGGTCATGGCAGATCATGTCACTGTCATTGACTGCATCGAACTGGGCCACCATGTTTTGATTCGTATTTTTAAATCATAGCCAATAAATTCTCTTCTGTTGCTTAGGTAATTTAATCTATTCTAGTTTATGTTTTTAGTGGGCCTAAATGTTTACTTCTTGGTTTGGTTTCTCATTTGGTAACTGAATAGAAACAGCTTTCTTTATTGTGTCATTACTCAGTATGTTGGCAACACTGTTCTTTTTTTTTTTAAGGTTTATTTTATTGTTTTTGACAGAGACAGAAACAGAGGCAGAGAGAAGGGAGAGGGCCCAGAGCGGTCTCCATAGTTGTATGTCATCAGTTTTCAACATGGTTTTGTTTCACATAGGTGGGCAGGGCCTGCGCAGGGCAGGAACTAGGCTGGGGGCCTCCTGCATGGGAGGCACAACCCCTTGAGCCAGGGGGCCAAACCCGCAGGTAGGGTGGGGGTTGGGTGAGAACCTAACTGGGGGCCTCCTGCATGGGGGGCACACCCTAGTTCAGCACATGAGCACACACGGGCTGGGGCCTGGATTTGATCCTCAGTCCCTGGGGCTGCAAAGTGAGTGCTTAACCCTCTGAGCCATCCTGGCTTCCTGCTATTTTATAATGTTAAAACTAATTGGTTACGTTGAGGAAGAAAATGCTCTCACTGATTTACTTTATGATGGCATAAAGATTTGAGGATAGGGAGACAGTTAACATAATCATTAAAGTGGAGGTTTAAAGGGAAAAAAACCAAAAACTTGAGTGTTAAGAGTTTATGTGGGAGGGAGAAGGTGTTCTTTGAGTTTATTTATTTTCAAAAGGCGATATCATTTTTGATGTCTTGCTTTCTGGCTTTAAATTAAGTGACTGGTTCCTGAATTACTGATTGATATTTGAGTGCCTATATAATAAGTAAATAGAAACTTTCAACATTTTGATTTTCCCCTTCTTTCCTAATCCCACTTAAAGTGAGGCTTTTCTACCGCAGTGCTAGTATAGAGCCAGAAATGATTCAGAGGAGGTTTCCTCTGCAGAACAACCAGCCTCTTGCAATAAGAGGCAATAGTGAGTATCCTGTTAATAGGGTAGACTCTATTGCTGAAACTGGGATTTGACCTCATGTCCAGAATGATGGACCTTGGAAATTAACATATCAAACCAACCTTCCTATAAACTTGGAAGTGCACTGTTTTTGTATGTTACTTTCATAACCTTAACATCTTCCCTGGTATCCAAATTAAAACATTTATTATGTCTGTGTTTGCCACAATACCATCAACATCTCTAATTGACTATGTAGCTAGAAATAACTACTTGTGCTGCATGGAATTACTGCTGCCTGGATGATTTCTTGCTGAATCAGCTGATAGAGGAAGCCAAAAAGATATGCATTTGATAATATACTCCCTCTAAGACTGTCCAGAGGCCAGCTTATATTGCTCTTGTGGCAAGGAAGGAATACATAATGGAGTCTCTTTGCCCTCTGACCAGAATGCAGTGAGTTCCCACAGTTTTTACCCCCTCTATCTCCACCAAATCCCAATCTCTTTAGTAAGTCATGGTCTTAATTCCTTGGTGTTATTCTTGGGTATTTGATTTTCTAGTCCTGGTGTCTAAATTGATTAACTAGTAAGAAATAAGAAGAAGCATTAGTAGTCAACAGTAGGACTAAGTATATTTTTTGAAAGGCTTATAAAATTTTTTACAAGGGAAAAAAGTGTTATTGAGCTTAGATTCTTTAAAATCTGTGCATTCATTTTATTCTTTAAATTTAGATATAGGGAATGCCAGGATGGTTCAGCGGGTTAATGGCTTGCCTTGCAGCCCCAGGCCCAGGGTCCGAGGATCAAATTCTGGCCCTGGCCCCAGCCTGGCCAGTGCGGACCCTTATGTTGAACTGGGGTGTAGCCCCAGTTTGGTTCTCACCAGGGCGGGGCGAACTTCCCATGTGGGAGGCATTCCTCTCCTGTGGGAGGCCCCTGGCCTGGTTCCCACTCTGCGCAGCTCCCTGCCCACCTGTGTAGAATGAAACTATGTCGAAAACTGATGATGTACAACTATGGAGACTGCTCTGGACCCTCCCCCTTCTCTTTGTCTCTGTCAAAAACAATAAATCTTAAAAAAAATTTTTAATTATAATAGAAATACTTTAATATAAGGTAACAGCCTATTTTCCCACTGTTTTTGGAATTCTTTTTTTTTAATTTATTATTTGAGAGGTGACAGAGAGAGAGAAAAGGGGAAAGGGCCCAGAGTGGTCTCCATATTTGTGCATCATTAGTTGTGACGTTTCATTCCACACAGGTGGATGTGGGGGCCGCATGGGATGGGAACTGAACTGGGGGCTTCCAGTATGGGAGGTGAGCATCTTTGCCACTGTATCATCATAGTGGCTACCAGTTGCACCACAGGTTAGCATATGGGTTTGCATGTGCCAGGGCCAGGATTTGATCCCTGGACTGAAGTTGCAAGGCAAGCACTCAACCCATTGAGCTATCCGGGCATCCCCGAAATTCTTTCTTTAATTGTTAAATTTGTTGGGGTGACATTGGTTAGTAAAAATTACATACGTTCCATGTGTGCAATTCTATAATACATCATCTAATGTATTGCATTATGTGTTCACCACCCAGAGTCAGTTCTCTTTCCATCACTACATATTGGATTTACCCTCCTTCTGATTTTGAAATTCTCAATATAATACTGCCTTTGGTGAAAAAGAATCTCCATGTATTTACTTGGTAACTAAACTGCCTCCTATAGTAATCACACGAAATAATTTCATCTAATCAGAACCTGTTTAAAAATACAATTCATGAAGTGGAAAGTGTATGCCCACCTTGCTTTGGTCTTGACTCAGAGTAAGTCAGACTTATTAGTCACCTTCCTAGAGCCCTTGTTAAACTTAGTGGGGTGTTTGTTTTTGGAGGGGTCTTTAGTTTCTTACCAATCTGATAACATGCAACTATTACAGGGTCATTGTAGTTCTGTGATCTGGGTGGCAAAGTTTATAAACCTGATGTCTCATATGTTAACTGTGTTGCACGTTGTCTAGATGTGAGTCCTGAGGTTACACCCAGTCTTTGGTTACACCAAAGTGTGAGGTCACACACACACTGATGAAAATAAGTAGAACATGATATTCTTTCCCTCCCTGTCACCCACTAAAATCCTTTGTTGCTTTCATGTCTGATACATTTTAGTATTACAAATTATTCATTTGGTTTAGTGTTTATCTTTCAAATTACTAACTTCTGAGATAGTAAGGTTGGTGTATAGTATTGATGGATAATTAATGAATGCATTAGTCTGTCATCAGTGCTTAGTAGACTTTGGCATGTATAAAACAGTATACTGGGGGAAGCTGGGATGGCTCAGTGGGTTAAGCACTCGCTTTGCAGCCCTGGAGCCGGAGGATTGAACCCGGGCCCATGAGGACCCATATGCTGAACTGGGGTGTGCCCCCAGTTCAGTTCTTGCCTGGGCCTGTGCAGGAGGCTCCTGGCCCAGTTGCAGCCCCGCGCCCACCTGTGGAGTGAAACTATATGGAAAACTAATGCTGTCAACTATGGAGACTGCTCTGGGCCCTCCCCCTTCTGTCTGTCTGTCTCTCTGTCAAAAAAATAAATAAAAATAAAATTTTTAAATAACAGTGTACTGTATCTGTGCTAAGCAGATGATATGTGAAAGTCATTATGCAGGTAGACAAAGATTAAAAAGAATAAGTTGATTTTATCAATTGATATTAGGTCGAGAACATGGGCTATTCAATTCCTCACTACCTCCTCCCTTTTAAAAAATCAGATACCCTATTGTTTTTGCTTTAAAGCATGCTGGTATTCTAAATGTGTTTGCCTCATTCATCTTACATAAAGTTCTTTGTCTTTTTAGTTGTCCTTATCGGAGATTCTGGTGTTGGAAAGAGTAATCTGCTGTCTCGATTTACTCGAAATGAGTTTAATCTCGAAAGCAAGAGCACTATTGGAGTAGAGTTTGCAACCAGAAGCATCCAGGTTGATGGGAAAACAATAAAGGCGCAGATATGGGACACAGCAGGGCAAGAACGATACCGAGCTATAACATCAGCGTAAGTCTCGTAGTTTATAAGTTCTATGAAATAGGCTGCCATCAGGTGGATTAGCTGAGTTTTGGTAATGGAAAGGGTACTTTTTTTTTTTCTTTCAGGAATTCCAGTATTAGGATTTTGAAATGTATAAATGTGTTTTTTAAAAAATGTAGAATCCATTTATTAATATTTAGTTCTTGGTTTTCCCTTCAATTTTTTTTTTCCCCCTAATAGTTAAGTACATGTTTCTGTTTTCAGATACTATCGTGGAGCTGTAGGTGCCTTACTGGTTTATGACATTGCTAAACATCTCACATATGAAAATGTAGAGCGATGGCTGAAAGAACTGAGAGACCATGCTGATAGTAACATTGTTATAATGCTTGTGGGCAATAAGAGTGATTTGCGTCATCTCAGGGCAGTTCCTACAGACGAAGCAAGAGCTTTTGCAGGTTAGTGATACAAATGCCATGATATTACAGTGATTCTGTATTTCTTACTGGTGTACTGGACAGTTTTGATAACCTTTCCAATGAGGGTAATTGTTTACAGTAGTTTTGGAAATATAAATATGAATGAATACTCAACAAGGAATATTGTTTTGAAAGTATGTGGTGACTGTATGACTCTTTTGCTTAACTCTTGAGTATTTAAAACACTATACGTAGTATTTTGAGTTTTTGCTGCCAAAAATTAAATGTGAAGACTGTCTTCTCTTCCTGGAAAAGTTACATGAAATCTCTTTATTCTGTGCTTCTTCCTATGTCTTTTTCCATTATGTTTCTATGTTTTACCAAGGCTGCTCGTTGTGGGTCTGAAATATAGTGGCTCAGAGAGTGTCAAGAACAGGCATGTAGCTACTTAGGAGTTAAAACTTTATTAGCTTTGTAGAGGGTCTGCCTATCTCTTGTTCTGGTAGGGACAGCCTATCAGAAAGCAATATTGTGCATTCTTGGCTAGTGAATGTTGTGGTCCTCCACTAGAGATTGTGCTGTTTTCTATAACAGTTTAGTTTTCCAGGTAAGAACTGTATTTCAAATAATACAGCTACATAATTCTAAATAAATCACATACTCATCTATGTTTATATCATAGCTGTGTGGTTGATGGGGAGAAGGATAGTAAGGGATGGAAATAACTGGGTATTTTATAAGTTTACTACATTTTGAGTAGTGTCATTCATTCTAGTGGTAGTATTTAGATGTAACAAATATTGGGAAGCCGGGATAGCTCAGTGGGTTAAGTGCTCCCTTTGCAGCGCCAGGGACCAAGGATCGAATCCCAGCCCCAGTCCGTGTGGACCCATATGCTGAACTGGGGAGTTCCCTCAGTTCAGTTCTCTCTCTGTCTCTGTATCTCTCTCTCTCTCTCTCTCTCTCTCTCTCTCTCTCTCTCTCTGTCAAAAACAATAACAAAACCAAACCCCAAATATTTACTTTAATAATGAAGCTAATAAAAATTTCTGAAAGTTATTTTTATTCTAAAGTATAGGTAGAATGGTACTCTTATTGCTCAAGAAGTTGGCAGGGGCGTTAGGATTTAGAAGTGTTTTATTTTCCTTTCCAAAGGCTTGAGTATATCACATCCCTTGCATTAAAACTTGACAAGACTGAAGTTTTTTGTCTCCTCACAGAAAAGAATGGTTTGTCATTCATTGAGACATCAGCTCTAGACTCCACAAATGTTGAAGCTGCTTTTCAGACAATTCTGACAGGTAAGACTTGAATTTTCAGATTATACCAGTGAGAATTGGAAGTTTTAGGAAGGTAATTTAAACGAATTAATGAGGAAACCAAACTATATATCACAGTATCTGAGAATGACTATCACTTGAGAGGTGGTAAAACAAGAGCTGTTTAGAGTACAAAATTAGTTGCAACTCTTGCTTGCTAAGCTTTAATCAGCCTAATTCATCTGGTTTATAGTGGGAAAAATACTTTGAAAATTACTTATTTAATTCTTATGTTTCAGTCATGTATTCCTGAATTCATGATCACAGTTCTGAAGTACATAATGTTTAAATGTACTTTCTAAGATAGCTATTGAAATCTGGCTGTGGAAAGATATAGTGCCCTTAATGAAATTCAGTAAAGTAAAGGTATTCTTGGTTCTGATGTGTTATAGAATCAGCTAGGGAAAAATATATTCTTAAAAATTTAAATGAAAAAATAAAAAGTAAAATTGTAGAAGAAGCAAAGTGTCTGTCACCTGTGGAGAATATTAGCCAGTGATTGCATATAGAAGAGTTTAAATAGTGGGAAAGGAACAAAATTCATGCTGTTTTGGAATGTGGATATGCAGACTAGGGATAAGAAGACATTTTATTTATGTTGACTCATATTTACCCTGATTTTAGAATGACCAATTTAATCAGTCAATTTAATCTTAATCCTCTAATAAGTACTTGGATAGATTGTTTTAAATACTTAGAATTCTATTTTAATTTTTAAAAATGATTTACTGTATTTTCCGGCATATAAGATGACCGGGCGTATAAGACGACCCCCTAATTTTACAGTTAAAACATAGGTTTAGGCCTATATTTGCTGTATAAGACTACCCCCCACTTCCGAGGCTGTAGTCTTATACAGCGAATATAGGCCTAAACCTATGTTTTAACTGTAAAACTAGGGGGTCGTCTTATACGCCGGAAAATATGGTATTTTATTATTTTTTGACAGAGTCAGAGAGAGACAGAGAGAAAGGGGAGGGCCTAGAACAGTCTCCATAGTTGTACATCAGTTTTTCGACATGGTTTCATTCCACATAGGTGGGTGGGAGGTGTGCAGGATGGGAACTGGCCTGGGGGCCTCCTGCATGGTAGGCATGCCCCCTTGAGCCAGGGGCCGAATTGGGGGGCGAGAGTTGAACTGGGTGCCTCCCGAATAGGAAGCACACCCCAGTTCAGCATACGGGTCTGCACAGGCCAGGGCCGGGATTCAGTCCTTGGTTCCCAGTGCTGCAAAGCGAGCACTCAACCCATTGAGCCATCCCGCTTCCCCGTTTTTACTTCTAATAACTCTCTAGTCTTAATACATAGTATAGTCTTATGTGGTGTTCTAAAAAGTCTTTAAGGAAAAATGGTTAAATAAATGAGTTTTCTAATTATATAACAGAATCTTAATTTGTTCTTTGTATATAGAACTTGTATTAGAGGTGAACAGATTTTAACCTTTAAATGCTTTATTTTACTGTAAAAGTCTAAGGAATAAACCTGTGATTTAAGAACATAGACTTAGAAACCTGACCGAGGTTCTATAATCTTAGTTGTTACTTAATTTTTTTTTTTAAAAAAGATTTATTTTATTGTTTTTGACAGAGAGAGAGAGAGAGACAGAGAGAAGGGGGAGGGCTCAGAGCAGTCTCCATAGTTGTACATCATCAGTTTTCTTCCAACTGGTTTTGTTCCACACAGGTGGGCAGGGACTGAGCAGGGTGGGAACTTTTTTTTTTTCACTTAAAACTATCTCAACACTTTTATTTAGGCCTAATCTCATACTGCAGCATTCCTTCCAATCTACCTTGAAGTAAATGGCTGAACTGCTGGTGGTGTCACATATTCTCCTACCCCACCATGGATCTCTTTCTTCCTCGCAGGTGCACTTCATCTAGTTTTTTTAGCACTGGCCTGGCCTTTTTGGAGGAGGTGGAGTAGCTCTTCAGAAAGGCTTCAAACACAGGCTCGGTGTTGGGATGGGTACTGAGGAAGACTTTCTCTAGCACGTAGAGGTCAACTCCCTTATCTTCTGGAAGTGCTGAAATGAAACTCAGCCCAAAGTCTATGAGCACAATATTCAGCTGTTCCAGGAGGGGTTTCAGGAGCATGTTCGAGGTGGTAAGATCACCATGAATGAGGTCTTCGTCATGCATCCGAGCCAAAACCTCCCGCATGGAAGGCATGTCCCCTTGAGCCGGGTGCCAAACTGAGGGCCTCCCGCATGGGAAGCACACCCCAGTTCAGCACTTGGGTCCGCACGGGCTGAGGCCGGGATTTGATCCTCGGTCCCCGGGACTGCAAAGTGAGCTCTAAACCAACTGAGCCATCCCAGCTTTCTACTTAACCTTTTAAGGCCTTAATTTCTTTGTAAAATTAAATATGTTTTAGGGAGTCCTGTTATTTTTATTTTTATTTTTTTGGAAAAGGTCTATATTTATAAATAACTTGTGATATGATTTGACTTGACTGTTATGTTGTGACTTCAACTTTTCTAGGCTCCAGAAATGAGTATATGAATTTGTACTTGTAAAATATTTAGCTATCCCTAGTACATAGTGAACATTTTATAAATTAATAGTTAAATAACAGTTAAGGCATGAAAAAAAAATACTAATTAAAACTAAACTGATTATTGGAGATTCATATACCTATTTTACTAGAATTCTTTTCTGTTATCAGAAAAATAGTAACTGAAAGAACTGGTGCTGGGGTTGAATAGATATGAGACCTCACAGTTAAGTGCTACATAACCTCATTGCTAAACATCACTACTGTTGCCTTAGGAAGTATATCCCTCAGAAATTTATGCACAGGTGCCAGCATCTAGTCTACCCTTCAAAGCAATTTTGGAACTCTTTTTCTAGAATGGCCATCAGAGCCACTGTTATATTACCCTTGATGTACTGAATGTCATTGAAATGTCTTCCTTTCAATATTTTCTTTATCTTTGGGTAAAGAAAAATGTCACTGGGGGCCAGATCAGGTGAGTAGGGAGGGTGTTCCAATACAGTTATTTGTTTATTGGCTAAAAACTCCCTCACAGACAGTGAGTGCTGTGTGAGCTGGTGCATTGTGGTGATGCAAGAGCCATGAGTTATTAGTGAAGAGTTCAGCCTTTTCAGCACTTACAAATAGTCAACGTGGTTGACTGACCAGTTGGTACAATTTCATAATAAACAATCTTTCTGATATAAAAAATGATTAGCAACATGGTTTGACTTTTGATTCGACCTGATGGAAAATTTTTGATTGTGGAGACTTGGTTGACTTCCATTGTGCATTCTGACGCTTTGTTTCATGGTTGTATTGGTACACCCATGTTCATCACCAGGTATAACAGCCCAAAACATCATCTTGTCTCTCCAAAAAGTCTTGGCAAACTTCTATTCTCCTTTGCTTTTGTTCATCAGTGAGCTTCTTCGGGACCACTTTGCACACACCTTTCTCATATGCCAAGATTTTCAGTTAAGAATTTCTAACTGTTTCTCTAACAATGTTGACTTGGTCTGCTATGTTTTTCACAGTCACCTGATGATTTTGTTGCACAATTCGATGAATTTTTGTAATGTTTCAGTTCAGTTCTGCTTGTTACTGGATGCCCTGACCTTTCTTTACCAGTGACACTTTCTCTCCCTTCAGAAAAATGTTTAGTCCATTTGTACACTGCTGTTTTTTTTTCATGGCATTATCCCCATAAACTTGGACTAATATGTCACTGATTTCACTTCCACTCTTGCCATGTTTAACAAGAAATTTACTGTTTGTTCATTGCTGTAATTCAAGCTTTGACATTCTTGCGATGGCACACAACACACAACAATAATGAATGCCACTCAGCAAGACACAGCCATGTTGACACAAACACAGCTGTGAGCCACTGATATCCCAAGGTTATGAAACCTTACTGAGTTTTTGTATAGTGTTGTCAACATAAGTGCATGGTGGCAAGTTTGCGAACTTAATCATCAGGCCTTGTAGTCTTTGGAACACAGTAGCTTTCCTTTAGAATCTTCTCTGTTAAGTTTCATTGCAGATTGTTTTAAGCAAGCAAGATTTGATTAAATATGTAGTATGTCTTCAAATTCTGCTTTTTTCTTTATAACCACTTATGTGAATTCTATTGATTCAATATGTAAAGTACTGAATTTAGACCCAGGAGCTGTAGTTTTTTACTTTTTAATCACTTTGCTCTCACTCCCTGTGTCACTAAGGTTACTGAACCTCCCTGATTCTCAGATTCATAGTGTCTTTTTTTTTTTTTTAACATTTAAAAAAATTGTTTCTGAAAGAGAAGGGGGAGGGCCTCAAGCAGTCTCCATAGTTGTACGTCATTAGTTTTTGACGTAGTTTCACACCACAGGAGGGCACGGGTTTGCACAGAGCAGGAACTGGGCCAGGGGCCTCCCACATGGGAGGTGTGCCTTCGGGAGCTGGGGGGCCTTCTACATGGGAAGCACAGCTGGGCTGGGAACTGAACCAGGGGCCTCCCACATGGGGAGCTTGCTCTGGGGAAAACCAACCCCAGTTTGGCACACGGGTCTGTGGGCTGGGGCCAGGATATGATCCTCGGACCCTGGGGCTGTAAGATGAGCACTCAACCTGCTGAGCTACCCTGGCTTCCCCTCAGTGTCTTACAATGAGTGAATAATCTTGAAGGTTTGAGTCTCTTAAGGCCTCTGGAGACCTCACTTGAAAATGTTATCTTTATTGGAATTATTTTTTTATGTCCCATTAAATCTCCTCTGCTATAATTTCTAGCTCATTTATTCTGATCTCAATTTCTATCTCACTTATTCTGATATTAAGTGAAGATGAGGCCAAGTCTTTTCTTCCATCAACAATTAACTATTTTATGTATCATTTTGTGACATTGAACCTGTGATCTACTCATACATGAACTAATCAATAAGCAGTGATACATAGTTAAATAAATAATTGAACTGTTTTGTTCTTAAAGATGGAGAACATCTGACTATTTTTCTTATAATTCACTCCAGATTAAATTTTTACTATTGCTTGACTAATGTTCCTCAAAAACAAATAAGACTTTAGCTTCACTTACTATATTACCACTTTTGCTCTATATTCACTGTTTCCTTAGCTTCCTGCATAAATCTCATTGTTGCTCTGTGGGATCAGAGATCACTGAGTGTGGCAGCAGACATCTGTGCTGTTTTACAAGTGTTAGGATGTTTGTTCTAAACTTTATACTAGTCAGACTGTTAATGCATAGAAAAAAACAGAAAAGAGAACTGTAATTTTGTTAGGCTTAATTTTACCTTCAGTGTTAACAGTATTAAGGAGAATTTACATTGTATTTTGATGCTGTTAAAAAAATAGCTTTTTAATTTTTAAGATTCAAAATTATGTATTGGAAAATTTATCTACATTGTTACTCCAAAGTTAATGTGTTGCTTGTTTTAGAATAGACCCATGGCATTTTTGGACATCCATGAATTTGACAGTAACTCCATGACATAATTTTGCTGATGGTATTTTTTAGAGGCAATTAATTAGGTAGTACACGAGTAAGCCTGATTGCCCAGCATCTGCTTTTCAATGCAGTTTTGTTTTCTTTCATCTTCAAATTCATTAAAGAATGTTTTTAATCCATAGTTTCCATAGTCTTACTATTTTTTTCTTTTAACTTTGAATTTTGACAATTTCAGTTTTACAGAAAAAATATTAATACAGAGAATTTCCAAATACCCTTTACCCATATTCCCTAAATATTGATATTTCATCATATCTGCTTTATTCTTTTTTCTTCTTCTGAATATATACATATTTTTTTCTGTATCATTTTAAATGGTAGACATGTTGTTCCTTACACCTAAGTACTTTTTACTGTGTATTTCCTAAAAACAAGGACATTCTTTTTTATAATCATAATGTAATTATCAAAATGAGAGAGTTAGATAATAACTCTAAACATCAATGTTTAGCTACAGACCTTATTCACATTTTGCCAGTTCTAATTATGTCCTTATTAGCAAAAGAAAGTCTGGAATAAGATGCATTTGGCTGTGGTATCTCTTTAGTTTCCTCTAATCTGGAATAGTTCCATTAGTCTTTTGTTTATTGACATTTTTTGAAGGATACATGTCCGTTATTTTGTAGTGCCCCTCAGTTTGGGTTTTTGTTTTATGGTTCCTCATGATTAAATTCCAATTGTGTACTTTCAGTAGGAACACTACAAAAAGTGTTCTCAGTGCATCAGATCAGGAGGCGCATGATACTGGTTTGTTTTATTCATTACTGATGATGCTAACTCTGATCTCTAGATTAAAGTGATATCTGCCAGATTTCTCCATTTAATAAGTCCAAGCCATCTTTTTAGTATAAAAATTAAATTCTTCGGTGGTTGAAGAATACTGACTCTTAAAAGTGGGGTGAGAGTTTTCAGGCATTATAGCAGTTTCCCCTTATCTGAGGTTTCATTTTCCAGTTTTAATTATCTGCGATCAACTGTGGTCCAAAAATATTGAATTCCAGAAATAAACAATTCATAAGTTTTAAATTGTGCACCTTTCTGAGCAATGGGATGAAATCTTGCTCCATCCAGCCCCATCCTGCCAAGGATGTGAATCATCCCTTTGTTTTGCATTCCCTGCTGTGTATGCCAGCCTGCCTGCTAGTCACTTAGTATCCCTCTTGATTATCAGATTGACTATATAGCAGTGCTTGTGTTCAAGTAACCCTCATTTTACTTAGAAATGGCCCCAAAGTGCAAGAGTAGTGATGCTGGCAGTTCAGATATGCCAAAGAGAAGCTATAAAATACTTCCATTTAGTGAAAAGGCTTGTAAATTATATATAGGAGAAAACATAGTATAGATAAGTAAGTTTTCAGGTATCCACTGAGGATTTTGGAACAAATGTCCAGCAGATAAGGGTGACAAGCTACTGTAATTTTACTAGGGTAGTGAGAATCTCTTAATTAGGTGCAGTAGCTTTGCTCTTGGCTTATGGCGACTTTTTAAATACTTGTCAGAATATTAAATCAGAGCAGACCTTTGAGAAATTTACATGGTGAGCAATGGGTCTGAAGAAGACCTAAGAAAGTCTAACCAAAGCTATAGTAGAATAACTCGGGCCGCTGCTTTTTTCACAATTTTTCGAGGTACTGAACAATTTTAGTTGTCTTGGTTCCCCAGTTTTGAAGTTTCACTTAACTTCCTTAGAGTTTTCTTTGCAACTAGATTCATACTTCCATTAGAGTAGAAATAGGCATGTCTTTTTAATTTAACTTTACCTGGTTATATTAAAAGCTATAAAAGCTATAGTATATTAATGTTTTACTTTATGGTTAGATCTCAAAGAGATTCTGATTATAATAACGATAAAGCAGAATTCCTTTTCTTTCTAACCTTATTTTGTTTTGGATGTCTTTAAAAGGGACTGCTCAGGAATTGGTGTATCATATATATTAATATTTGTTTCTAAAGGAGAACATGCCCTTGTAAGAGGAAAGTATTTGCATCTGGTTTAGCAAGTTGCTACTCCTTTTCCCTTCCCTCCACTTGAATAACCTTCTCTAATCAGAAAGGTACCTGCTTCTTATTTTCTTATCAAAGTTTTTCAGTGGCACATTTAGCCACAAGAGACATTAAGTAAATTAGTTGTGTGGCCTCTTAGTGCCCATTCATTTTTTTTTTTTTTTTAAAGATTTATTTATTGTTTTCAACAGAGAGAGAGATACAGTCAGAGACAGAGAGAAGGGGGAGGGCCCAGAACAGTCTCTATAGTTGCACATAATTGGTTTTTTCACATAGTTTCATTCCACAGGCGGGTGGGGCTGCACAGGGCAGGAACTGGGCCGGGGTCTCGCCCCGGTGAGAACTGAACTGGGGGCACTCCCCAGCCCAGCATATGGGTCTGCACGGGCCGGGGCCGGGATTCGATCCTCGGTGTTCGGGGCTACAAAGCGAGCACCTAACCCACTGAGCCATCCCGGCTTCCCCTTAGTGCCCATTCTACCTGAAAGAAAAGTTTTAATTTCCTGACCAGCAGTTTCTTTTTTACTTACTGCTTTGTTATTGTTTTTATTAGCAATTTTTTGTGTGTGTGTGACTTGAGCAAAGGTAGTAGTAATCTAGTTCTACAAACAGTATATTGTACTTGTAGACATTTATACAGCACTGCTCAAATTTCTTGCTTTGTAATGAGATCTCTTTTTAAAGATTTATTTTTATTGTTTTTTTGACAGAGAGACAGAGAGAAGGGGGAGGGCCCAGAGCAGTCTTCATAGTTGACAGCATTAGTTTTCCATATAGTTTCACTCCCCAGGTGGGTGCGGGGCTATGCAGGGCAGGACCTGGGCCGGGAGCCTCGCACATAGGCCTCGGCAAGAACTGAATTGGGGGCACACCCCAGTTCAGCATATGGGTCCACATGGGCTGGAGCCGGGATTCGATCCTTGGTCCCTGGGGCTGCAAAGCGAGCACTCAACCTGCTGAGCCATCCCAGCTTCCCCGAAATCTCTTTTAATTATTTAATTTTCTATTTCTCTAAGAATTCTGCCTTTTCCTCTCTTTCAGTATTTACTTTTCATGTAAGAACCTGAAAAATATTTTTTGTTTTGGTTCCCCTAACTTAATGTTCAAAACAATTTGTAGAGATGTTAAAATTTGTAGAGGGACATGTTTAATCATTTGCTCTTGAAAAAGAAGAGCCGTCCAGTTTGGGATTAGAGAGAAAACAGAAAGAATAAAGAATGAATGATGATTATCTTTATTCCTTAGCCACTAACCTGACTAGATGACTGTCTTTCTCTTTACCCTTTATACACTGCACTATCATCACTTTTCAGTGAAAAGAATCTAAATGAAGACGTCAAATCCTTTGTGGTTTTTCTTTTTCTTTTAATTCTAGTTCAGCTTTGAACTACTGTCAGCCTTCTCAAACATAAATTTTAACACCCCTTTCAGAAAAAAGCATAAGAAAAGATACACTAGCTGTCCCTGTTTTTGTTAGTTTATATATTCAGTGGACTAGTACAATTTGCTGTTCAGCTTTAGGGAAATTAGTTTTTAATTTGGAGAAAATATATTGTTAGTACAATTCTTTAACTTTTTGTTGGAAAGTTTTCAACGTACTAAAAGTAGGATAGATCGTATCATGAACTCCCATGTAGCTATCATCCATTAGTTCACGGCCAGTCTTTCTTCCACCTACTCCCTCCTCCATTATTTTGAAACAAGTACCAGATATTATAGCACTTCATTTTTAAACATTTCATGATGTATATCTAGAAGATTGACTTAAACCCATAACAAAACCACTTAAAACTTGCCAGTAAGTTTTTATCATCTTTTATTCAAACAATATTAAAATTTTCTTGTCTCAATTTTGTTTCTTTACAGTTTAAATTAGAATCCAAATGTTAATCAGATTGCATTTGGTTGATATGTTCTGGTAGCATTTTGAAAAAAGATTATACTTTCTTTTTTACCCCATAACTTTATATTTTTAAAATTTCCAAGTATTACAGAAATAATATAATAATATATATTATAGCTATACCCTTCATCTAGAATCATCAACTTGCCACATTTATTTTTTTCCTTGTGTATATATACTTAGACATTGTGGCACTTTACTAGTAAATACTTGAGCATTTTGTCTCCTAAGAACAAGGGATTCCCCTGCATAATTATAAAACCATATATCATCCAAGAAATTTATGTTTATACTGTATTATGTATAGTGTACAGTTCATTATAGATTTGGTTTTTACATTTTAAATGTAGAATCCGGTCAAAGATCACACATTGCATTGATGAAATTATGGGGTATCAAATAGAGTAGCCACTGGCCATAGGTTGTTACTGAATACTTGAAATATGGCTAGTGGAGTGAGGAATTGGATTTTAAGTTTTATTCAGTTACTTCAAGTAGGTGGCTACCGTATTGAACAGCACAGATCTAGAACATTTATCCTCATCTTTTATGTGTATTTTATGAAGTAACTTCTTTGAAGTATCTTGGCCTATTGCCTTGTAGAGTGTCACTCAATCAGAATTTGCCTCATCTTTTTCTCATGATAAATTCATTTTAAACATTTGTGGCAAGAATACATAGATGTCCTTCATAGGAATACATTGTATTCTTAATACATCACATAAAAAGCGTATCATGTCAATTTGCCCCATTTTTAGACTTCCCTTACCTTTTGATGGTTTTTCTTTTTTTGCGGTGGCCGGTGGGGAGCATTAGGAGAACAACGATAGATAAGATACAGTCTCTTTGCTGTAAAAAGAATGAAATCTTACCATTTGCAACAACATGGATGAACCTAGCGTGTATTATATTAAGTGAAATAAGTCAGACTGGCAAAGACAAATGCCATATGATCGATCTTATATGTGGAATATGAAGAAAAATGAACAAACAAAACAGACACAGACTTAGATACAGAGAACAAACTAATGGTTGCCAGAGGGTCAGGGGTTGGGGAGCTGGGTAAAAAAGATGAAGAGATTAAGAAGTATAAATTGGTGGTTATGAAATAGTCATGGGGGTGTAAAGTACAGCATAGAGAATATAGTCAATGTTGCAACAACTGTGTATAGTTCCAGGACTATTCAAGGAGATCACTGCATAGATTATATAGATGTCTAACCACTATACTGTATGCTTGAAACCCTTAACAACAACAACAACAAAGTTTCAGATTTGCAGTTTGTTTGTTTTTTATTTAGTTTTATTGTTTTTGACAGAGACAGAGAGAACGGGGAGGGCCCAGAGCAGTCTCCATAGTTGAACGTACGTCTTTAGTTTTCTACAATAGTTTCATTCCATAGGTAGGGGTGGGTCTGCTCAGGGCAGGAACCAGTTAGGGGCTTCCAGCCCGGGGCAGGAGCCAAGCCAGAGGTCTCCCACATAGGAGGCTCACCCCAGTGAGGACTGAGCTGGGTTTGGGGGGAGGGGGCACACCTTAGTTCAGCATATGTGTTCGTATGGCTAGGGCCAGGATTCGATCGTTAGACACCTGTGCGGCAAGACAAGCTTTTAACCCACTGAGCCATCCTGGCATCCCCCAGATTTGCAGTTTTGTGACTAGTCTGGTACAAGCTTTTCCAAATGAGCAAAAATACTCTTTCAAAACTAGAAATGAAAGTATTTTATCACACATACACAAAGATACGATTTCTGTTCCCAAGGACTTTATAATCTAGTCAGAGGGAACTACTCTTAGGCAGTGCAATATAAGACCAAATAAAATGTGTTAAAGATACCTGCTATAGAGGAATTTAGTAACATTTATTCATGCAGTTAGTTGTTAAACCCCTGCTATACGCTGTATGCTGGAGACAGCAATAAATAGACACAGTTTTGGTCCTTAAAGAGTTTGATATTGGGGAAGCCGGGATGGCTCAGTGGGTTAAGTGCTCACTTTGCAGCCCCAGGGACCGAGGATCGAATCCCAGCCCCAGCCCGTGCGGACCCATATGCTGAACTGTGATGTGCTCTCAGTTCAGTTCTCACCTGGGTGAGACCCCAGCCCAGTTCCTGCCCTGTGCAGCCCTGTGCCCACCTGTGGAATGAAACTATGTGGAAAAACCAATGATGTGCAGCTATGGAGACTGCTCTGGGCCCTCCCTCTTCTCTCTGTCTCTGTATCTCTCCCTTTGTCAAAAACAATAAAATTAAATCTTAAGAAAAAATAAATTTGATATTTAGTGGGAGAGGTAGATACTAAAACAATTAGTTTTGATAAGTGTCATTTTAAATTTTTGAATAATTTCTTAGTTACAATTTAGCTTTAGTTCAGGAGGCACTGATAAACATTATCTTTCCCTCCTTTTTCAGGAGTCCTTTGGGATTTTGGCATGTTTATAAAGTTGTGCGTTTTCCTACATAGCCAAGAAAAAAACCTAATGTGCCTGATATGCAAATTTATTTTTATTTTTCTATGGTACAATGTCAGTGTATGTAGATTTTTTTTTGGTAAGGGTGAATGAAAATACTCTCAGGGTTTAATTTATATTTAAGCCCATAAACTAATCTTTTAAAACAAGATATATTTAATTGGTAGATCTTTCCTTCTGAAATCGAAAACCTTTGTTTCTCTTCTTACCCTAATAGAAATTGCTAATATAATGGGTTGACTCTAATCAGTGGTGTTTGAACATAAAATTTAAAATGTATGCACTCTGTTCAGTTTATTTGCAATTTTTCCTGAAAATGTATCTTTTATGTCAGCTATTGATGGGTCTGTTTATACTGAGTATTACTATTTCTGCTTTTTCACTCAGAGATATACCGCATTGTTTCCCAGAAGCAAATGTCTGACAGACGTGAAAATGACATGTCTCCAAGCAACAATGTGGTTCCTATTCATGTTCCACCAACCACTGAAAACAAGCCAAAGGTGCAGTGCTGTCAGAACATATAAGGCATTTCTCCTCTCCCCTAGAAGGCTGTGTATAGTCCATTTCCCAGGTCTGAGATTTAAATATATTTGTAACACTCTTGTGGTCACTTTTGTGTTTTATTACTTGCTCATACTTACAAATTTTCCATGTCTTAAGTTTTTTGATTTTAGCTTTATAAAATTATCTACTTGTCCTGAATGACTGCATCTCTTTTTCGTGCTATGGCTTCACTAGCCTTAGTTTAATAAATTGAATGTTTGAATTCCTCAATTATTGTTTACTTTTCATCATGGAAGCCTGTCACTGTAGGACATAATGGAATTTGATCACTTGAAGCTCAGACCTATTGGTCTTGATCAAATCAAACCAAGAAAATTTTAGAAATAAGCTATCATTTTGCCATAGAGTAGCTTGTAATGAGCAGCTTATAATTCATACATTCTTCTCTCAGTGCAGTATATCTGCAAATCCAAGAATTGCCCTATAAACATAGCAGGATTTTGAGAGCTTGAAAATTTTCCATTATTCTGGAAGTCAATTTCTAAAATGCCTTAATAGGGTTATGCAGTTTAATAAATTTTGTTTTTTTAATTTTTGTAAAGCATCAAACTTGACTGGAGGGGGGGCACTTTTCTCTGGACAAGAATTATCTTAATAAACACAAAAGACTGTTATGGTTTCAGTTGTGGTATGGTTATGGGGCCATATGTTAAAGATTGCTGCCTGGCGGCAGGGAACTGAAGAGACTGGTAGAATTCCATCTGAGGTACCTCTGTTGGAATGATCAGGCAGCCCAAATTAATAAGTCATTTAAGTTATCTAATTTTCCAGCAGTAGTTTATGTGGCATTTTATTGCTCAGGCAATAACTGGTTTAATGCTCTTAATATCAAATTGTGAAGTGTTAATTTTGTCTTAAAACCTATTAAATGAAATGCAACTTAGTTTTATCATCATATCCACCAGCAGGCATGGATAATTATTTTAATAATGCTGATTTTTGAGTTTTGCAGTATATAATGGAATACAGTCCAGTTAAATAATCAGGTTTCAGTATGTCAAAAGAATACAGTGAGGTTAATTTCTGCTCAAGTGGTACCACTTAAAGGCATGTAGTCTTTTAGTACTTCAGATGAAATAGTACCTTGAGTTTAAATAGAATGCGTTTAGGCCATTATACAGACCTAAAATAGTTTTCTTCCACTACATTATTGAAATCAATGGAGCAACTAGTTTCTCATTCAGAAATGTGCACACTAATATTTAGTTTTCATTTCTTGTGGATAATATTAAGTACTTCCTTACTTACTCTGCAGTATTCTGAAAGTTGTGTCAACTGAAGTGATACTATTCAGGATGGTGGAATGTCCCCAAAATATGTGTGTGGGCTTGCATAGATTACTATGGTTCATAGTTAATCTTGTCTTTTGCAATGCTCATGATGTGTGGGGCGCACTGAAGGCATTGCTGTGGTCAGTCATTTTGATTTGCTTCTGTAGCCATTTTATTATTTTTAGTGTATTGGTATGAAGATACTATTATCTATTTGTAAATTGCTACTTTGTATTTTATGCATGCTCTGTAACTTGACTTTTTTTTAGTTATTGATTTGGAATATATTCACATTCTAATAAACAGTTATAGGGGGACTATTCTTTATTTTGTCAGATTACATTTTCCCTTTGAGTGATTTGGATGCAACCATTGAATATTTGATTCTGATGAATGAGAGCGTATAGGTCCTTGCATTACATAGTAAACATTGAATTGGAGGCAACATTGTGTGAATTCAGCTTTGATTTTAGACATGTAGTTCAATTATGCTTTTCATAGAAAAAGTATTACCAAAAATGTAAGGGAAGTGATTAATCCCAGTATTTCCATACACAACTGTCACCAGGCTCAGGATGAGACTCCATCACTACTTATTTTACTGAAAATTGGTAGTAACTTTTTTACAGAATTATTTGAGAAGGAGAAACTGGGTATTGAATTGGAAATGAATAAAATAACTAAATATTTACCAAGTATAGATTTTAGTGTTGCTTTGAGCATGGTTAGATCTTGGGAGTAGTCCAAGAAACCAGAAGTTGTAATAGAAAATGGCTTTGATTGCATTTAAATAATTATCTTAATTCTGAATAGCATATCAGGAGACAAACTGTCTAAAATAAGAAACATTAAGTTTTAAAATAATATGTCAATTTAGGGCTCAAGGCAGTTTATTAGAAGTATTTTATTGCTTGACCTTGCTTTTCAGTTATTTTAACTTTGAATATATATATTTTAATGTATTCTCCTGAAAAGTCAATTAGCCATTTTGACTTGTTTTAAACTTGTATGTAAATATTCTTAAGCACTATCTGTGATTTCTTTTTTTTTTTCTTAAAGTTTCTTTTTTTTTTTTTAATTTTTGACAGAGAGAGAGAGAGAGAGAGAGATACAGAGAGATACAGAGATACAGAGACAGAGAGAGAACTGAACTGGGGGAACTCCCTAGTTCAGCATATGGGTCTGCACGGGCCAGGGCCAAAATTCGATCCTTGGTCCCCGGCGCTGCAAAGAGCACTTAATAACACTGAGCTATCCCATCTCTGCTTCCCCCTGATTTCTTTCTAGTAGTAGTTGTTACTCTTACTCTGTTAGGGGTTAGTTTTCTAATTTAGCCATTGCATTGAGCATGTTAAAATTCTAATTCTAAGAAGTGGTGCTAGCTGGTGATTAATGCAAGAGGTCTTTTAAAGTTCTAAAGGGTTCTGCAGAAAAGTTAGACTTCTTAAGAGTTTGGATTGCTTGTCAGAACTAGACATTTATTTATTCATCATTGGGGAAACCAAACATCTTAATTTGTCTTTAGTGACTTGTATTTACAAAATATAAACACTCTCAATGGTTTGGGCTATTGTGATAATCTCTTCCATCTACCTGAAAGAGATAAAACTACTACTTAGACAGTTTTGGCCAACATCAGAAGCAGAATAATTCAAAGCCTGGTTGAATATTTATAAACATTCCAAACTGTTAGGTTTCAATTTATAGACTTTTATTTTTTAACACAGGAAACAAATGGAGATTGGTTACTTGGATGTTTCACAAACACCATAAGCCTGCAAAAAGGTTCAAAACAAAATATAAATTTTGTGTAAGGACTGTGTATAACATCCATTTTCTGTGTGAAAAAGTGAACCAAGTCCTTAAAAGGATCCTGTTCTACCACATCATTTAATGAGTTAGCATAACAACCAGACTAGTGCTATAGAGAAGAAGGCTGATTTTTGTTCTCTTGGCTGGTTCTGTGCTTTGCCATACTTTTTCTGGGATTTGATAGGTCAGCTTTTCCATTCATCTATACAATGTGCCAAAAACAAACAAACAAACAAAAAGACACCCTGGAAATTGTCATTCTAAAGTTTTAAAGAATGGTTGTGTTTCCCTAGTACTGTAGGAGGCTTGTGGTAACAAGGAATACCAAATGTTACTGTTATTAAAATTTATGTAAGGGAGGCTAATAGTTTGAGAGGTAATTTTAATTGAAGTACCTATCCATTTCTCTGAAAATTGAATTGAAAGATAAAGAATATTTGAAAGGACCTAGGTACTAGGTATATATTAGAAAATATACAAACTGTGAGTTAAAAGATAAAAAGTGGGGGAAACTGGGATGGCTTAGCAGGTTAAGCACTCGCTTTGCAGCCCCGGAGCCTGAGGATCGAATCCCAGCCCAGGCGGACCCATATGCTGAACTGGGGTGTGACCCCAGTTCAGTTCTTGCTGGGGCCTATGAAGGAGGCTCCTGGCCCATTTCCTGCCCTGCATCCACCTGTGGAGTGGAACTATATGGAAAACTAATGCTGTTAACTATGGAGACTGGTCTGGGCCCTCCCCCTTCTCTCTGTCAAAAAAAATAAAAAAATAAAAATAAATCTTTAAAAAAGATAAAATGTGGCAGGTATAATAGAGCACTAGACTGAGTGACAGACTTGGATTCTAGTCACAGCTTTTCTAGTAATTTTATTTCTGAGCCTCACTTTCGTTCAATTAATGAGGGGGGACCTAGAACTGGATTAGATCATTTCTGGGGTTCATCCTAATTCTAATTCAGCAATTCTTTGAATGAACTCTTCAGGTACTAGAGCCAAATTTTTATACATTCTAATTCAAATTTTATAGATACACAAAAATCAAGTATACACTTTGCAAGATGTTTTTGATCTATAATGGAATATCTTTATTTCCATTAGAATGTTCTTATTTCCATGTTAACACCATTAAATAAGATGAAAGCTTTCAGAGTATTTGTGAAATGACTTCCATTTTCAACGATATGCATTAAGTACCATATGTGCTTGTGAGGAGGAGCACTTGATGGACTGCTATGTCAACTGTAAATTGAGAACTGCTTGTTTTTTGACTCTTACTGTTAAAATTATGCTGGCTTTTAATATGTACTTTAAATTATATTCATGTGTGGGAGAGAACTTTTAAAAACATGTTGTGTTTAATTTTTTTTATCTCTAGTAGGAATCTACTAGAAAGTATACCAATCCACAGAGATACCATAGCTTAACCAGCAATTAAGTTCGAGTATATAGATTTATGTGCATATACACCATACTAATAATATCCATTGGCTGTTAGTAATCTATTAGCAGTCTAAACATTTGAATTCAGTTTAACATTTTTTTTTTTTTTAAGATTTATTTTATTGCTTTTGACAGAGAGAGAAACAGAGACAAAGAGAAGGGGGAGGGCCCAGAGCAGTCTCCATAGTTGTATAGGTGGCAGACAAGAATCAAACTCAGGGTCTCCTGCATGGGAAACACACCTCAGTTAAGCACATGGGTCCACATGGGCCAGAGTCGGGATTCAATCCTTGGTCCCCAGGCTGCGAAGCAAGTGCTTAACCCCCTGAGCCATCCTGGCTTTTCTTAACATTATTAAGCATAGAATGGGGTAAGACCTGGCATGAATGTTATGTATATTGGCTGTTAACTACTCTGTTACCAATACCAGTAAAAATTAGTAGCCAACAGAATTCCTTTCCTATGTTTTGAGTCAGTGGAAGTTAACATTGCCTCATCCATAAAATCCCACATCTTGTTATCCCCATCTTAAGGAATAAATGTACTGTTTTTAGCATCTATTCCCTTGCTGAAAACCTCCAATCTGTCAGCATACCATTTTCTCAGATCTCTAGGGAAGTGGTATGGTTCCTTTAAGAAGAAGTTACTATTGTACTAGCCTCCATGCCAAAACATTTCACCAAATGGGCCTAAGAAGGTCATGCCTGAAATGGGACAATCTGGGAAGCCCCACTTAACAATGCTTTCTGTAGGCTATCTTTGATAGGAAACCAATTCTGGAGGAGGTTAGGATCCTCAGTTACTGGTTTTGGTTTACATTTAAGTGGATGCCTAAGTAATAGTACTTTGTAAGATCTCAAGTTACCATCTTTTCTCTTACCCAAAGCTCTAGAGGGCCATCTGCTGGATTGGACAATGACCTGGGAGGCAAAAGCTAGAATGAGGGAATGTGACAACTGCAGGTATAGTCCAGAGTTTCTGCCCTCTGTGGGTTTGGATTGGACCACTGCTCAGTCTTTCTAGCTCTGCAAGTCAGGGAAGAAAATGTATAATCAGACCTCCACTAATCACCAGGTCCCTCCATTTATTCCTGCCATTTTGAAATTACTACATTGATCCACAAGGACAGTGAATAAGGGTTGTGTTCATATTTACATTCCTACTGTCTAACCCCCCCTGCAAGCCCATGTCAGAATGATAAAGAAGGACCATTTAATATAGTGAAGGGGCTAACCCTAGGGTTCATTCTAGTTTAGCTTGGGGTGCTATAGTTGGAGGATTCCCATTCAGGTTAAATTTTTTTTTCATTAAAAGATTAAATTTCAAGTAATATATAGTTACACAAAGTTACAAATAATAGTATAATGAATCCCTGTGTATTCATCCATTCCTTCTAAGATTTTCCATTTCCTCTCTGGCTTTTACCGATTAAATGGGCCTCAGTAGAATGTATCATTCTTGAATCTTCTGTATTGAGTACACAACCTGCAGCCTTTGGTTATCATTTATGGGTGGTATTCTGTGTCTCATAAGTTGTAATCTGACACTATTATTCTCAGTAAATAGCTTTCTTCAGCTTTATGACTTAATTATGTTTATTCTTTCACTAAGATGTCAAGCTCCAGTCCTGGAGAATTGTCTGTTATGATTTTTTTCTGAATGAGTCTTAATTTCTAACTAACAAAAAATGTATTCTTCAACATTTTATTCAATGGGAATAACTTTTGAGTATCACCTAAGCCTTGTGAACTGACAAGTTGAAAGGTTTTAATTTTACTTAAGTATGAAGATTACGTGCAAACCTTTGAAAGTATGAAAGAGAATTTTAAACTTATGCCATTGAATGAATTCAGTGAGCTATTTTTTAGCATTTGTATTTTATAACAATCCTACTGCTTCTTTGTTAGGTCACAAGGTTATGTTTTAAAAGGTCCTAAAACAGATTCACCCAGGGTACTTACTGTACTGGGTGATAACTTCTAGCTGAAAACTATTCATTGCACTTATCCAAATTATGTAGCCCTTCTACTTGTCTTTATTACATTCCATCAAACTACCTTTGTGTCTCCGGAGCTGAGCACAAACTATAATAGTTTTGAATCCATATCTTTGTGAAACAGAGAAATTCTCTATTTGAGTATACTGATGTTTATGAGATTTTAAAAATAATTTTTGGACATGAATTAAGAATACCTTACTCCCATTCATTACTTTAAAGCAAGCATGTCCAACCTGTGGCCCAGGATGGTTTTTTTTTTTACAGAGATACAGAGACAGAGAGAAGAGGGAGGGCCCAGAACAGTCTCCATAGTTGCACATCATTGGTTTTTCCATGCAGTCTCATTCCACAGGTGGGTGTGGGGCAGCACAGGGCAGGAACTGGGCCAGGGTCTCACCCTGGTGAGAACCGAACTAGGGGCACTCCCCAATTCAGCACATGGTTCCACATGGGCCGGGGCTGGGATTTGATCCTCAGCCCCTAGGTCTGCAAAGTGAGCGCTCAACCCACTGAACCATCCCAGCTCTGCACGTCCCGTCCCCCCCCCCCCCCCCCCCCCCCCCCCCCCCCCCCCCCCCCCCGCCCCCAGGATGGTTTTGAATGAGGCCCAGCACATATTCTTAAAACAGATTTTTTTGAGACCTTTCATTTTAAGCTCATCAGCTATTGTTAGTGTTAGTGTATCTTATGTGTGGTCCAAGACAAATTCTTTCCATTGTGGCCCAAGGAAGCCAAAAGGTTGGACACCTCTGCTTTAAATTTGATAGGAGTTTTTCACTTTACTTTCAAGCATATATTAGGATAATTTTCATGTCTCTATCTGGAGTGACCATACAAAATGTCGGTTTTACCTTTAAACCTAAGGAGTAGATTATAGACACATTTTTGGTTTGCAACACACAGTAGGCATTCCTATACATTAGAGAAATTTATTTTATACAAGGTATGATCCCTCCGCACAGTGAACAAATATATTGCAAATCTGGATTGTTTAAAAAAGTATTGCCATTTCATAATCTCTTATTTTATTGTACAATAATTGTGTTTTCTTTATTCATTTGAATTACGAGTATATGCACATCACTTTGAAAACTTAGTTTTTGTGAGATAATTGAACATATCTCTCCAGGTTGCCAGTAAAATGCTCAGTGCACATGGTTAGGTTGACCATTACCCCATTTGTGACAGTGTTAGACAGAAGTTCCTAATAGTTGCTCTGTAAAATTGAAATGTCTTTTACCAGTAACTTTTAGATATGTGAAGACAGCTGTTGTCATCAGAGATTAATCACATCATCTGTCTTTCCCTATTCCTGTATTGTCTGATTTGATTTACCATATATTTCTTTATACAGAATTCTAGAGCTGAAGGTTGTTAGGATTCCCTTACCCCTCTTTACTTCTCCTCCTTTTTATACACAGAAAAAATGAGCCCTGAGAGGGCAAGTAACACTCAAATCTCTTGATCCATCATTTTAGCAATTCCACAATGTTACCTCTTGCTGAATTTTGTCCAGAAGATGGTTGGCAAAAAAGAGGTAAAACTTGAATCTTGAGTGATGCTGCTTGTTTGCAGTTTGCCAGGCAGCTGTTACTATACATACAAGGTAAGGGGAAAAGATAAGTCCTGGAATTGAGGTGAACTTTCTCCTTGCTGATCTGACTTTGCCATGATTCTTGATCCTTGCTTCACAAAAATAATTGAGCATTTGCTGCCCTGAAATACTGAGGTAAGTCTCTTATTTATATTTCTTTCTACATATGTATGAGAAATATTAACTTGGGTCTACAAAGTAATCTTCTAGTATTTATATTTTAATAAGGCTTTTTTTGAAAGTAAATTTTCTATTGCTGATCACTTGCTCCCATGCACACATGCAGCATTCATGTAAGTATTAGGTATTTTACCCTAACAATAACATTTGCTTAAGCCTTGAGTGGGGTGGGGGAAGGGAGTTTGCTCTTTTTTTTCCCCTTGCTTTTGCTGGTAATTGCCCAAACTAATGGGTTCCATGTCAGACTTCCAGTTTGTATCACAGGCTTCAGAATGCCCACACTTACTGTGGCAGCTGTTCAGCTTTGCTGTCATTTAGATCCTCTTCTGTATACCTTTTGGAAGTGCTTTTACTGGATAGACTTGGAGTGGTATAAGGGTGGCTGTTGGTTTCCTTGGTTTGCTCTTTTGATCTTCAATTGTGAGGCGGTCCTCTTTGGAGTTGGAGTTGGCTCCATTTTTAACTTATCTGAGCCCCAGTTTACCTATGTTAATTAGTAATGGTAGGTATAGCCGCCTTTGAATACTGGGACCTGGAGCATTAGCTCTTTGTATTTCAGTTTTGGCCATCCCAGTAGGTGGTGGTTTTAAGGTAGAAGTACTTCATATCCTTATATGCTGTTTACTCAAGTTTTTAACATCATATTACAGCAACCAATTACAGTCCATTCTTTCTTATGTCATTTCAATTTAGTCCCATCAAAAAACAATGTACTTTAAGCAACTTAAACTTGCCGTATCCACTTTTGTCTATTTATCTCTAAGCTTTTAGGTCCCGTATTACATCAAGCTCAAGATTTATGAAGAAATGCTTGAAAAGCAAGTACTCTTCTGAGTCAAGGAATGCCAACCAAATAAATTTGGGAGGCCAAATAGCCATTTTTAGGGACACTTAAATTCTTATCAGTCTGACTGCTTGCTTAAAAGCATCATCTCAGAGTTCTGTTTCCCATGGAGTGACTCAGATGTAGGGTGGGCTACAGAGATAGGACAAGGACAGGACTGACTTGCAGTGTTCTAGAACTTTGAACTGGCAAGATATGGTAAAGCTGGCCTAGATAGAAATACTGTTGTAAGCTGAAAGAGGCTGTGCACTTTGGAAACTTTTTGTTTTTTCCTACCACCAGCAGGGGCAGAAGAGGGAAAGTTAATTTGTATTTATTTAAGCCTTATTTTAAAAATTGAAGTTGTCAGCGTCAGACTATATATTAAACTGTCATCTTAGCCGTTGTAATTTGATGGACCAGACATATGTACAGGTACTTTAGGATTGATATTAGCACAGTTTGTGTTTATGTACTAATTAGGTAATCAAACAGATGTAGATGATAACAGCAACCAAAAGTACATATATATTTCAGGTGTTTTAAAATAATCCTTTCCCCTCACCAGTCCCCATTTCCCACTAGGAAGGTTTGTAAAACCTATTCTACATGCTCTCTGAGCATTATGTTTCAGATAATTAAATATATAAATAAATATATTTAGCTATATTCAGCTGATGTTGAGTAACTATATCCTAAATGTTTTAAAAGATTATATAGTCCAGGTTATTTGGGGTTGGGGGTGGGTAGGTGATAGGATTTGCCTTTGTGAACAGACCTTTTGAACAATTACTCCAGTTCCACTTGGAAGCTCTTCTTTAGTTCCAGGTGAAATTACTAACATGCAGCTGGAGTCAGTCTGTGCCATTATTTCAAGTCAAGGGATTGTCTTCTTTCAGTCAGAAAATATTCAGCAGAGCACATTGCAAGAGAGAAGCTTATCACTCTTAAGACTGCTTGTCCTGGCAGGGCCCTTTGGCAGGGCTCTGTCTTATTGGGAGGAGGTCATAATGACCAGGAATATGGCTGTTCTTAGGTAGATCATATGGATTCTGGATATAGCTGGAGTTATGACCACGGCCTTCTTGGACCACATTGACTGTGGGCTCTAAGGAATATAGTGAAAAATGAGTTCAAAGAACAGATTAGCTTTGGTTGCCTGTTGGAGGGAAGAGAGTTCTATTTAGTTGTGTGGGGAGAGAAGATCAGGTCAAAACCAAGAGATTTAGAATATCCTAGAGCAGTGGTCCCCAACCTTTTTGACATCAGGGACTGGTTTTGTGAAAGACAATTTTTCCACAGACCTGGGGTTGGGGGATGGGTATGTGTGGACCTGGGATGGGGGGGGGGGGTGTTCTGATGATTCAAGCATATGTCATGTGTTGTGCACTTTATTTATATTACATTGTAATATATAATGAAATAATTAATAGAATAATTTAATGCCGCTGCTGATCTGATAGGAAGTGGAGCTCAGGAGGTAATGTGAGTGACGAGGAGCAGCTGTAAATACAAATGAAGCTTCACTCGCTTGCTGCTCACCTCCTGCTTTGCGGCTGGGTTCTTAACCTCTGGGGGTTGGGGACCCCTGTCCTAGAGGTAGGTGTCTTATCAATGAGCCCAAGAGACACAAGTTAAACTGGGAGAATATAAAAGAAGGTGATTTAAAAAGTTACTGTTTGTTCAGATTGTTTTTTTTAAATTGGTGTTTATATCAACAATCAGTTGAAGTGTATGTGTGTGTGTACCCACTCCCCACCCCCAGTCCTGGTATTTTTTTAAAGCAGAGTTGGCATAAGAATTTGATTTTCTGTATGAGAGAGGAGGGCAGTCCTGGGAAAGACAGGTCACCTTGGATTCCTTAAAAAGCAACAAAAGAAAGATGTGTTTTTAAGACAGGGTGAGTGGAGAGGGATTGTTTTTACTTCAGATACTGCACTATTGCCCTAATTTCACTAAGTTACTTATTTGAGACACCTACCAACTTCATATATATTTTTATTAGATGCCGACAAGGATGGCACATCTGTGTGTGGAGACCCCCTGTGCACAGGCGACTTCATTTCTACATAGCTGCTTTCTGGAAGCTTGCAGGTGAGGATGGGTGGGTCCTTAATTGTGGCGTAAGGGTTTTCACTGCTATTCAAGGAACAAGTGCTAGAACTGCACACGGATTCTTTCATGTAATCTGCAAGGCAAGAGAGATTTCTTAGGACAAGCAAGGACATAAGACATTTTAAATATCAGAAGCAGACTGCAGTGGAGTTCATGCGCTTTCAGGATCCTGGAGTTGTAAAAGCCTGTGATAATCCAAGATTTACTGACTAAATATGTTGAGTGCTTTCATAGGTAGGCAAGAGTTCTTTTTCTAAAGAAACTTAATGTTTTTGGAGCGATAGGAACATTTTTACTTTTAGTAGTCATGTATAGCACAAGAAAGAGATTAATTCAAGATACTCATAATGTGCTTTTACATCTGTCGTTTAATTTTTACAAAACTGCAAGGATAGTTGATAGTTTGCATTTTATAGGATGAAGGCTCAGAATGCATTTTATAGGATGAAGGCCCAGCAAGATGAATTGACTTGGCTAAGGCCACACAGCTCATAGATGGCAGTGCTAAGAGTCCCATGCCTTGGGACTCTTTGGCCTGTGCATTTTCTGTGATGTCGTTCTTCTTAATTCTTTTTGATAACTAAGAAGCTTAGTTAGGTTCAGAAAAAGTGTGTATTGGGGGGTTGTTGGCACAGGTATCAGCAATTTGGCAACTTTATAGCAGCAAACTTGCTACATTCCTGCTCTGAGCTACTGGTGGTCAGAGGTGGGGTGGGCAGAAGTGTAATAGAGGTGTCAAAGGTGCATGGTCTCAAGCTTGCCTTTGGAAAGTTTCTGTTTCCTAGCTAGCCTGCAATTTATCCTCTGGGGTCATTTACCCTAGTTTTTGTGAGTGCTGAATGAAACCTATTTTAGTATAATAGTAACTTTTTCTGATGCTACCCATGCTTCCTCTCCTGCTGCCTCTCAGGCATGCAAAATCCCTAAGACTTCAGGTATGTTAGGGGACAAAAAGTTGCAAATTAATTTCCAAATATGAAGCTAGGTAACTGTAGCTTCAGTGGAGGAATAAAGTTCTCTTTGTGACTGGGAGTCATAGGAACCCTTCCTTCAACCTCTGCACCAGGGGTATCTAACCTTTTGGCTTCCCTGGGCCATACTGGAAGAATTGTCTTGGGCCACACATAAAATAAACTAACACTAACGATAGCTGATGAGCTAAAAAGAAATCACAAAAAAAATCTCATAATGTTTTAAGAAAGTTTACGAATTCAAAGCGGTCCTGGGCTGCATGTGGCCTACGGGCCATGGGTTGGACAAGCTTGCTCTATGCCATTCCCCTTTTGGAGAATACCATTGCCTTCTGTAGATTGTCCAAGTGAGTCCGTACTTTATTACTCTTACTGTGTGTAATCTGTCAGCTTGGGACCTCATCTGCCTGTGGGGTTCTGCCAGCTAGCGGGTTTAGAAACACAATGAGTTGCAAGGGGTTGATAGACAAGAGTGATCTAAGTGGTCTCTCAACTCTAAATTTCTACAGATGGTAACAGATGGTGATATTCTTAGATGAGCTTTCACTAGAACCACCACAAATTACATTTTGGAGTGCTATTTATACTTCCTGCCTCCAACTTTTGAGATTAATGGAAATGTAATAAAGTAAAAGTGATAATGTAACTCAAGGGGTAACTAATGTACCTTGATCCAGTGAGAATAGACCCACAGAACACTCCATGTGCCTGAAGTAATTGAAATGTATGTGTGTGTTCTCACAAGTAGTTGTTTTTATTCCCTAACAGGTCACTGGTTGGGAGAGCATTTACTTTTCTGTTCTGTTTGTGTAGACTTACTGATGTTTCAGTAGGTAACATTTCCTCAGTCTTGTACAAAAGTACATTGACTTATTAGTTCCTCCAAGTGTTCACAACACCCTGTGGTGTAGGGAGAGCAATGATATCATTCTTTCCTCCCCCTTTATTGCTTATGAGGAACTTGAGGCTTAGAGTGGGGAAGTGACTTCCCCAGGGTCACACTGCTGCTCATCAGTAGCAAATCGAGCTCTAGAACCAGGCTCAATCACTTTTCCATCACAACTTACACCACAGCGAAGTGATGTTAGCTTGGTCCCCTCTTAGATTGTGGCTTCTTTATCGCATAGAATCCTGGAGAGGAGAAAATATTCTTGCTAGACAATGAGCACTTCCAGCCAGCCCTAGCAAGAACTAAACAGGCTAAAACATCCCAGCTACTGGTGAGGCTCACATGGGGAAAGGTGGCCATGGGTCCTGCTCCACACCTGCCCAATCCACATACATTTGCATCTAGTGAATTCTTCGAACAAGAGAGTGGGAGTAAATCCAGGAACCCTAGTTAGCATGGCCCATTGGTCCTGCTTTGGATGTACCAAATTTATTAGCCAGGGAATAAGGCAATATGACTCAGCTGCTTGTTTGGAAGCTGAGGACTGGAATTGCTGGAGGAAGAGCTATCTCCTGAGTGAGAAGTCTCCTAACACCCCTCCCCCACTCCCAGACACATCCTTTTACTTTGGCAGCTTCCTCAGTTGAATATTTTATAAAACTTGAATAGCTATAGCTCACTTTGTGTGGCACATATAGCTAGTCTTCTTTCCGGTTAGGTCACTTGAAACGTTACACCTGTGAATGAGGCTGGCTGGGCAGGAAGGACTAGTATTACTACTTTAGAAATGAAGAAGCTGAAGCTCATAGTTAATGTTAGTAAAGACTCAACCCCTGTCTTCTCTGATACCCAATAAAGGTATTTTTCTCTCACATCTTGTTCCCCATGTTCCTTTCCTGCATCTCTAAATGTACACTGTATCTGCAACAGCTTCACCTACCCCAACAAGGAACACCTTTTATCCATGGGACTAAGCCCTGCTGAGAAAGGCAAAGCTCTAAGCTTTTTGTAGATATACCATGACTGGTTCAGTTAAGGCAGTGGGAGAGCCTTAAAGCTCTAGCTCAATGTCTAAAAGAGCCTCAGCCAGCCAATAGTGCCCTTCTTCTCATTTCCACCAGAAAAGTCAGTGCAATGCACATAATGGATAAAAGAGAAGTTGGGATTGTGGGGGAGGAAATTAGTCTCAGGGAGAAGCTGTATTTTCTATAAAGGGTTCAGCAGTAAAGACAAAGGATGGAGAAGTGTGGGGTGGGGGTGGGGGCAGGTGTTGAACTGTTGGGTAGTCTGGACTCTATTTGTGAGAAATGGAAGTTTAGGAAGGGCTAGGCTAGCCAGAAAACTACTTCTGGAAGCTGCTCTTTTATCTACCTGCCAGCCCAAAGGGAGGGAGGAGAAGGGAGAGGGAGAGAGGGTGTGGTTAAGGGGAAGAATAACCAGCTGCTCTGAGATACTTCCTCATTTTTTAGCACTCCACTCTTCCCCCAAGTTGTCCCTGTAATTCAGGGCCTTTTGCTAAGGAAGGGGGAAGTATCAGCCAAGCACTGGGGAGTCACTCCTCCAAGGCCTATAATTAGCACTACTACTAAAGGCTTAGCCCTATAATGCCCTGGCATTTGCTCTCATCTAGTTTCTACCTCCCCAAAATCACACACAGCTATATACTGTCAGAGGCAGAGGGGGTGTCTGAAAGCGAATGTAAACATCTTCATTTTATAAAAGGAAGCAGCAAATCCAGAAGGGGAAGTAACTTTTCAAGACCACCTTGTGAGTATAATCTGAACTTACCCAGGCCTTTAGGTTCACACAAACATCTAGTTAAGGCCAGTATTTCACTACTGGGGAAAAGCAAGCACTGAACTGCCATCTCTCGCTTCTCAGCTGACCACTATTGATTAGAAGGCCACACTGCCTTTTCTCTTCCTGGGCCCTAAGATAGCATCCTACTTTTGCTTGATAGACAGGATAGGGGGAGAGGAAAAGGGAGATGTCAGGATCAGAAAGAGAACCACGTTAGCTGAAAAAAGTTTTCGGAATGTCATTGGGCTCCTAACTACCTTGGAACCCAAAGTGACTATAGGATGAGACTTGGTTAGATTACCAAAGAGATTACAGGTGGGGAAAGTAGAAGCAACAGTGAGATCCAGGATTTCAGGATCATAAAGGTGATGGGGAGAGGACTGGGGAGGATTGGGGAGTTTGAAATGCCTGACAGACAAGGAATTGAACATGAGGCATTAGCTGCAGAATCATTGTGCTGGCGGGGTTGGGGGGGGGGGGGGTGGTGTGTGTGTGCGCGCGTGCGTGCATGTGCGCGCGCTCAGGGAGAAGAAGGGGAGACCAAAGGTGTTTAAGAGGTAAGATGAGGTTAGCACAGCAGTGTGAGTGGTCTCACGTGACCTCCAAAGTGAAAGTTGAGTGAAGTCTGCAGTAGGTAACTGGAAAGAGGAAGCATTGAGTGAATTAATGGCTTAGAATGTCAGAGCTGGAAAGGGCCTCAGATGGTACTAGTACAGCCCTGTCCTAGTAAAGGAAGAAACCTAGACCCCAGAAAATGACTCTGATCTAGTTAGTACCACATAGCAAGAACTAGGACTAGAACCCAAATTTTCTAACCCCCAGGCCAGGGCTCTTTCCTGTTGAGTTCAGAGAGCACTTACCGTACTCATAGACTCTTCATTCTTAGGAGTTCTGCTGATTTGATTTGGCCCAGTAGTTCTAGGAAATGTCATTTCTGGTACACATTTTAGTTTATTAAGTGTTTATTTGGGAGTTCAGTCAGTTAGTAGGGTATATTCCATGTCTTTGATAAGTACTTCTGTAAAGTTTTTCACTGATTTGCCATTTTCTTCATTTTGAATTATCTTATGATGTGTTAGTCCCTAACACCTGCTGGTAATTTGCCTGCACAGCCCTCTTTTCTCTCTAAAGGATGCTTGTAGGCAGAGTGATGAAACGAAATCTGCACTTGGGCTCAAATACAGTACTTTCAGTTAACTGGCACCTATGGGGATTGGTAGATGCTGGATAAATGTAAGTAGAGCCTCTGTTAACTGGAACTCAAGCAACTGGCAAAATCTCAAGCAACCAGAAAAAAAAATTTGCTGGTTGTTTAAGTTCCGGTTAACAGAGAATCTACTGTATATACATATTATTCCACAAAACAGGAATGACTGAGGCAAAGACAATGCTTTCCTTAGCTTTGTTTTGCATTTATGGGTGCGAGTCTGAAAGTAGCTACTTTAATCACAATGTGCAGGATAACAAAGTGCATGGGAAAGTTGTGTGCTCATTTATTGAGGTGCCCAGGCCTGTCTGAGCTTAGTCATGATTGAGTCATGGATATTCTCAGAGCTGGAAAAGCCCTTAACAATACTTCCGCCCACTGCTCATGTCTCTTTGAGAAAGAAATTGAGGTCACAATACTAAAGCAGTAGAAATGTCTTTTCTGTATTTAGCCTTACCGGTACCTACTGTAACAGTGCTTAATTCATTTGGATGGTTTAAATCAGGCATGTCCAACTGGTGGCCTAGGACAGCTTTGAATGAGGCCCAACACAAATTCTTAACACATTATGAGTTGGGGTTTTTTTGCAACTTTTTTTTTTATTATTTAAGCTCATCAGATATTTGTTGGTGATAGTGTATTTTATGTGTGGCCCAATTCTTCTTGCAATGTGGACCAGAGACACCAAAAGGTTGGACACTGCTGCTTTAAGTCAAAAGTCACAGAAAATTGTCAGAATGATGCCCCCAAGGGAGTAGTTAGTGTCTTTTGGCTAGCCAGGAGCCTAAAGCGACCTCTTGGTCTCAGTTCTCTTGAGCAGTGTGTATCCTAACATGTGCTGATGGAGACTTGCCCTTCCTGTTCTCTTGCTCAGAACACAGTTCTTACGACCACTACCTTCTCCTAGCTCATCCCGTTTCAAAGAGCCACCCACCAAGAGCTGTACACAACTAACTCTCCTTGGTTAGGAACTGGTTGTATATTGGATATGTCTAAGGTTGAGTCTGAAGGACCACAGCAGTGATCCAGGAAATCTGGGTCAGTCTAGACCAGTGGTTTCTAAGTGGTAAACTACAAACAGATACCCTAGGATACTCTGCAGGTACTGTAAATGCAGATTCTTGGGCCCCACTTTAAATTTGCATCAAAATTTTCAGGAGATGGGGTGTGAACATTGTGTTTTATCAAGTTTTCTAGGTGATTCTGGTGCATAGCTAGATTTAGGATATCCATTGGGACCTCTGCTGTCAGTCATCTCTTATTCAGTTCAGCGGAGACTCTTACAGACCTCAGAGACAAAAGAACAGCCCTCTTACATTGGTAAAATCCTTTACAATATGCAAAAACACTTCCCATCTGTGATTTTATTGAATGCTTATGACAACCTTGTTAGACAATAGGACAGGCATAATTATCCCAACCTTGCAGATGAAAAAAGTAGGCCTTGGAGAGCTCACAGTCTAAAGTTATAGTTAGTAAGTGACAGTAATAAGTGACATAATTCCAAAGCCACCTATTTCACACATTCTGTCATTTAAACTTAGGGGCTAAGCCCAGGGGCAGGAACTGATCTTTTATCTTGGCTTCACCTGCAGTTTCCTAGGAGGATGATCTGACTTGCAGTTCCCATGTGTTGGGATTGCTCCTGGCTTCCCTGCTCTTGGGGTGGGGTGGGGGGTGGGGTGGGGACAGAGATCTCTTGAGGGTAGAGTGCCATACAGTATTAGGGTATGGTTTTCATTCCTTGTACCCCAGAAAGCCAGCAGGTGCAGGGTGGTGTTCCTTACCAGTGCAATGACAGGAGGTCTCTGGGGCAGGTAGATTGACTTTATTTCATATTTTTTAATCAATTTAACTTGTACTAATTGGTTGGATAATGATGTTCTCCATTTCCGAAGACATTTAGTTGACATCTATTAAAAACCCACAGTGTTTGCTAAGCAGGTGCAACTGAAATCAAAAGATGAATTCATTATTATTATGGTTGCTCCTCCTGGGCAGAGCTACCCAGCAGCCCGAGGTCCTGTGGACTTTTAACTTTTTTTTGGTGAAGTGGAGGTGGGGGAAGAGATACACAGTTTCTCTCTGGTAGAATTCCTGGCCATTTCAGATCTGTATTCTTTATCGTGCTAAGCCCTTTCTAATGGGACTTCATGATTGCATACTCTACCTTTGAAGCCTTTGTCCATAATGTATGTGTTTTGACGTCTATCCATTCCACAAGCATCTGCAGAAAGATAGCATAAGAAAAGGAAAATATGGGGGTGAGTGAGGTTTACTTTGACTGCATGTACTGTTGGCTTCATTTTTTTTTTTTCTTTTCTTTTCCCCTACCCAGAAAACAAACAGTTCTTTAGTGCTAGAAAATTATTCTGGGTTTAATCTACTCTAACTATTTTTGACCATACAGGAATTCTTAAAAGGCTCATAAGCATTAACAGTGATCTACAGCGCCCCCTGGCATATTTGGCATTCCCTTTATCCTTCACTCTGAGGGGAATGTCTTCCAGGAGGTGATCAAAGGCAGTTCTGATGCCACCTGCAGTCGTTACAGGTGAAGTTCCAGGCTGCAAAAGTATAGGATAAGGAATGAATCAGAACCAGTTCTTAGCTTGGGAGAAGGAAAGAAGACATTCCAAATCCTAGTTCCACTGTATTTTAGAATAGGGTTGAAGACTAATTCTTACCTCTCAGCTCTGGTCCTGACTCTCCTCCTGGATCTGAAGCTCTACTGATGGGACCCAGAGTGGGAGGTTCTTGATTAATCTTTATAGGATGTGCAGTCATTCCCATCCACAGTTAGCTTTCTTAGTTACTCACTCTTTTGGGTTGGCCATTTATACGTAATTGAGAGCTGTCTTTGAAAAGTATTACCATTGTTTTTCAATCCCAAGGATTTCTTTTCTTCCTTTAGGCTCACAGTTTATCCTAGGCTCCCACATGCATGGTCCTGAGTTTCAGTCATAGGCAGGACAGACAGGGGCCAATCTCAGGTTCATTGCTGCTTTTGATCCCAGAAAAAGAAATTATCTGGCACTTTTAAGTTGGGACAGTAATGACACTGGTTCAGAGTCAAAGCAGTTCTTATTTTTTCAACTTTCAACTGAGGACACAATACCAGGCAAGGCATGAAGCAAGCAATTACTAAAATACAGTTTGCCTCCACTTAACTCTCATCAGTTTCTGACATTGAAGACCAACACATTGCTATTTAGATTTCTCCCCATACATCCTCCACATAGAGTTCCAGTTGAATTTATAAGAGTCTACTCCTTTCTGCCTGTCTTCCACACATTACAGAGTGAGAGGGCAGAATCAAGTCTTAAGTTTTTCTCAAGTTTGCTGTTATTCTAAAGGGCCTATAACCTGTGCCCTTCAGAAACATGACTGCAACAGTCTATGTCCCTGGTATCAGTTTAGTACTTTATACAAGACAAAGGCTTCCTTTGCCCTCCCAGAGGGAGGGAGGTTAGGCTGTTAACTTTTCCCTTTTTCATAGAACAGGAAACAGGCCCAAAGAGGGGCAGTGACTAGTTTTAAGACCACACTAGCAAGTGAGACATTGAGTTGCAACTAGAGCCCAGATCTCCCAAAGTATTGACTCTCATTGGCCACCAGCCTGCCTAAGTATAAGCCAGAAAATGACTGTGTGGTGGCTCTGGCTATACTGGTTAAAGAGTGAGAACTCAGAGCAGAGAGAAATCTGGGCTGAGCCTAGAGGATGCTCCCATATGGAGATACAAGGTGGTAGTAGTGAGTGTGTGTGTGGGGAGGGGTGTTGTACTTGGTGGGGGTCTTTGGATACTGACCAGGGACCCCAAAGCCAAGAGCATAGCCTCCTGGGTATAGATCCAGGGTCTCTGTAGTCCATACCTATTCACCCAGCAGATGAATTTAGAATCTTCACTGTTGTTAGCATTATCGGACCCAGAAACCCACAGGGGCTGTTAGAGCTGTATTTCCCTTGTGCTTTAGAAACCAGCCAGAGCAGGCATGTCCAACCTGTGGCCCAGGATGGCTTTAAATAAGGCCCCACACAAATTCTTAAAACATGAGATTTTTTTTTTTGCAACCCCCCACCTTTTTTTTTTAAAGAAAACCTCATCAGCTATTGTTAGTGTATTTTATGTGTGGCCCAGGGAAGCCAAAAGTTTGGACTCCACTGAGCTAGAGCCTGAGTTCTAGAGCCAGAATGTCCAATGTGCTGAGGTCCTGCCCTAAAGGGGCTGCTTGTAGGGGGGCCACATTCTCTATTCATAGCAATCAACTGTAGTAACTCCTTCTGTAACTCCTACCCACATCCTCCCACTGTAGGACTGACATTTCAAATCTCCTTTTTGCATCTTGCCCAGGCCACCTTTTTAACCTAATGAATGAGCACAGAGGATATTGGTTGATATCCTGCCCCCATCCTCTCCAGATCCCTGTTTGACAACCTTATCCTAGGATCTGTGAGAGGTTGTCCTGGGCCACAGTTGGGCCAAGGGTCTGTTTCTGGTGGACACTGTGCTTTCTAGCCAGAGATCCAACTACCATCCACACCCACAGGGCCCAAAGGTGCTGCCATCCCCAGATCATTTCTCAATGGTTTTGAATTGTATTCTGTGGACTGCAGGAAAGGCAATTATGTGGTGTCCCCTTCACCTAATAACCAGTCATAATTTGTCCACATCCACAGACCATGATGGGTGCAGGAGGGATGGGGGCATCCAGATAGGTTTCACTTAGTAGGGCTGTACCTAATCATGTCATGAAGGAGGGGGGCTCAACAAAGTTCTGGGACCAGCGGGGGTGGGTCAAGCAAGGGGCAGGAATTGGGGATAGGGCAAGTGCTGGATGTAGACTGGTATGAGAGCCTTAGGGGCCCAGGAGTTAGGTAGATGGTAGGGCTGGTGGGGTGGGCAGGAGGGGTTGTCTAACCTGGCTCAGCGGGATGGCTGAAGTGTCTAAGTTCAATGTAGAAGTCCTCGGGCGGGTACCTGGCCTCCAGGGCACTGATCTGGAAATGGGAGTCTAGTGAGAGGAATGACAGGGAGGAGCCATTATTTCCAGGGCCCTGGTATGGTGGGGGCGGGGAGCGGGTGATAGTCAGGGTAGGGCAGGCTGAAGGATGGGCTTCTCTGTGTAGCATCCAACAGGGCCAGGGGAATTTCCTAGAGCTGAGGTCACTGACTTTGCTTCCCCTCAGCCCTTCCCACTGCTCATACCCCCCACACTCACCTCCCATAGGAACTGGTATCTACCTGGACCATGGGGCAAAGGGAAGAAACCCTTCAAAGGAGTACTTTGGTAGGGCCTGGGTCAGGCAGGGGTTCCTTTTCCAGAAGGTGAGTGCATCTTTTGCCTTCACCTAGAATCCCCACATCTGGGGCCCTAGCTGTATTCCTTGTCCCTGGTTCATAGCCACCCTTCCCTACCCTCTCGTATAGGAATGAAGCGGGTCCTGGGCTTCATTTACTTATAAGAGCTAAAACAGATTTGGGTTTCCTCCCCACACCCCTTCTCCCTGGGGGAAAGCATCTACTAACCCTCTCTCTAGGAGAAGTTAAACATGATGCTGGGGGACCACAGTCAAACCACTACTGACCTAACACGTTCACATAGCTGTAGGGGGTCCAGCCTGCTGTGTCTCTGTCAAGGGACTTGTTACTGAGCTGTTTGGAGAGTAGGAGAGCCAGTTAATACCTAGTGCCCCCGAGGTGCCCCTGCCCAGCCTTGTGCAACCACCCCTGTAATGACCCTGACTCACCTAGGGCCTAGATTATTGAGGGAAGAGGAGAGCTAGGTGTTCTAAGACAGGTCACCATGGTGTGGCTGAGGCCAGTGGGAGCAGACTATCCCCCTGTCTAAGCTGTCTGGCTGAAGTTGTAAGGTTCCCAGGCCTCAGGGGTAGGTCCTCCCAAAGCCAAGAAGTGGCCTGAGCCAAGATGGCCCTGACAGGGAAAGTAGGTCAGCTGGGTGGGGCTGTTACAGGAGAGGAGGCCCTGGCAGTGTCCCCGCTGCTACGTGAGGCCATCTCCAGCACAGAGGGAGGTGCTGAGGCTGCTGACCCCACCGCCGCAGCCTCTGCACCTGACCTGGGCTGAGTGTGTCTCCCTCTCAGAGGATCACGGAAACGCTTCAGGGTAGCGTGTACTCGTGCAGTCTTTCCTCTTCCTGCCTTCTCAGCAGTATGAGGCAAGGAGGGCTGCCCTCATTTGTGGGCCCTGCTTTTGGTTATACAAGGAGTCTGGCAGAGGTGGGCCAACTCAGGTCTCAGCTCCCAGAGCCATGTCCTTTCCATGTCATCAGAGCTGTCTGTCTTGGCTACACCTGCCCTGACTATCTGCCAGGGCTGAGGAATCCGTGACCACACAGAGCCACTTTGGGCCCCTGTGGTGAGGTGAGCCAGAGGGTCACCAAGTGGAAAGAGAGTGGCTGGCACTTTCCTGTTAGAGTGAGACCACGAAGGATGGGCCTTTGCCTCTCCTCCCTGGCATTCGTTGTGGTTAACCTGCTATGGCCTTGATAACGTGGCTATTGCTAATCAAAGGTCTCCTACTGTGAAAGTCCCTCAGCTTCCAACCCCTTAGCCAAGCCTCATGCTAAAACTAGGAATGGGGGTCCGGGCTGAGGAGATACGCTGGAAGAGGGGATAAAGCTACAGGGCTGTGTATGGGGCTGATGGCCACAGCTCTTGCATATGGGCCTCAAGGGATCCCACATGCAGCACTTGCATTTCATAGGCCACCTGAGGCTCAGTGCTTCTGAAGAGTGGCCTTGGGGTGCTTGTTGTTCAGGGTTCAGGCTGCACTGACATCAGTGTTGTGGCAGCAGGCATGGTCTGTGGGCTGATGGACATTTTCTGTGGGGCCCACAAGGAGAAAGGTTTTCCGGAGCTCTAGGGCAGAGACCTGGATATGAAAACTGATCCTGTCCATGTTCCTGGCCAAGGGTGGACGTTACAGGAAGCCAGATGTCTGGTCCTGTTGTGTGTGTGTGTGTGTGCATGCCTAGGTGGGTGTCAAGAGGTATGGTCCTTTAGGCTATTCTTTCTCATTTCGGAACCTCTGCCCAGCATGGGTCCTGGCACAGCAGGGTGGCTAACTACATGTGTGTTCTGAGACATCCTTGTCCAAGGGCTTCTGAGAAGATTCTTGCTACCAGCCCAGGGTCAATGCTGTGAGCTGTGAGAGAAGGTCCCTGGGACTCACTGTCAACAAGAATTCTGGCTATAGCTGATGTTTAGGTTCCATGTCCCTTGTGCTGGTTTTGATTGCAAGAAATGGTTGTGGGTATGTACTTGATGATGTGGTATGATGTCCAGTACAAGGACATCAAGTGGTTGGTTACCTGAGTAATCGTGGTTACTCTAACATGCCGGTTGCATACATGGTGTTCATAATGTACTACAGCGATTGGTGCTAAGTGGCGTAATGTTCTAATTATATGTGTCAATATGTGACAAAAGTGGCTACCTGGTGTACATGATTAGGTGTGATAAAAAAGCTTCCCATGATTGCGTGATCACGACTTGGTACCGGTGGGTTACACACAGGGTGTGGGGGGTATATGTCATATTGAATAATGCTGTGGGTTGGTTACATGTGATGCCTGTTGGTTACAAGATGCCTGTTGGCTCTGTGTACCCTGCTGGATCCCTGTTATATGTCTCATGGACCACAGGACCACATTTGATATATTGGCAGTTGGTTCCACATGGACAGTTTCTTCCTGGGCAGAGGTGAAGGCTAAATGAGAGGACAGTGGGTAGGGGCTGGGTGGGGAGTCAGGGGCCCAGTACCTTGGTGGGGCTGTTCCTGTCCAGAGTGCTGGCCTGGCTGGTGGCAGGCCCCCCGCACGCCAGTGCATGATAGCTGGAATTGGAAAAGCACTGGGCATAGCTGCTACTTTGAGACAAATCTGGGAAGAGAACAAGGTTCCACATACCATCATACTCTTGCCCCTAACATGAGATGCCCCAATACTAATGCCTGGGCTGGGCAGCCTTGAGAGTGCTCTGCAAAGAGAGACAGCCAAGTCCCCAAGTTTCCTGACATCCAGTACACCCACAGAAATCCGTGGGGCCTGATTTGCCCCTTCCCTCCCTGCAGCATGCAGGTGAGTCTTGCCAGTGTGGAGAGTGGCACCAGCGGCTAGAGCATGGATGAGGGAGGAGGGCCAGCCTCAGATGTCCCTGAGTCCCTAATTCTCTATGCTGATCCTACCCTCCCTCCACCCAGAGTCGGATCCCAGTAGTGAGGCCATAAAGAGAAACCCCCTCCTCTTGACCCCAGTCCTGCCCTGTGGATTCCAGGACCTCTAGACAGGACTGGGGAATTCCAGTGGAATGGTATGGGGAAACCCAGCCAACCTTGCTCATTCTCGTCATAGAAAAAAATCCCCAAATCTTCTCTGGGCTTGGGCTCTCATCAGGGGATACCTGCCTTGGCTGAAACTGAAGGATAGGAGGGGAGTGGATGGGCCTTGCAGGCCAGGAACTCTGAAAGGTAAGGTCTGCACCTGGGCTGCCTCTGTCAGTCCTGAAGCACTTAGCATAGAGCTGGGCCCATGGTAAGGCAATACTTAGCAGGAATGGGCTGATGCAATACTGGTTTTCTAAGCACAAGGTATAGGAGGCTGTAGGTCAGCCATGAGCTACAGAGCCAGTGGGAGTGAGCTGTCATCCTTGTGCTCACCTTGACAGGCCCAGCCTCCTGTGGCCCAGGGCTGTGGGCAATGTCAGAATTCTGACCTCTGGTATTTAAATAAGAAGCAAAAAGCTGTCCTTGTTTCTAAGAATCTGGACCAATAGCTCCACCCTCACCCAACTCAGACTCCTAAATAGAATGCCCATTGGAGTTGTTACCACATTTGTGGACAGACAGGTTGCAGCAGGCCTGGCCAAAGGGACATTGCCCACACTTTCAGATCTCCAAGTCAGGCACCTTCCCCTTCTACTTTACTAACAGGGCCCTCCTAACCCTGGGAACTGGAAAGGCAGGTTACTCTGAGACCTTCACCCAAGGAAGCAAAACTGGGAGAGGGTCTTGACCCTGGGCCCCAAGGCCAGTTTCCTGAGGTGTCATAGGCATCAGGCTGGGGAGAAGTTCCCTGTAGAGTTTAGGGAAGGTACTACTTAGTGTGGGCAGAAGGATCCTAATTATGGGAGTCAGTGCTGGGGGACCCAGGAAATGACATCCTTAGAGCCCATGTACCTTTCCCAAGTAGGCTCCTGCTCTCCATCCCCATTCTCTCTCCAGAGGAGTCTGAGCAGCCAGCCTCAGCCACCAACTCTGCAGGCACGCCCACCCACTTTCAGTAGTAAACTTGGGTGTCCCCAAAGGCACAGTGCAGCTCTTGGGTTGTGTGTGTGTGTGTGGAGGGGGACGCTACGGGCATAGTTCTTACCTGAGAGGGAGTAGTCCGTGCTGGTCATCCTCATAGCAGGTGTATAGGAGACGCGGGGAGCCAGGTCACGGCCCTTCTCTTTATGCCGCCGGCGGCGCCAGGCGAACAGGCCCAGCAGCACCAAAATGAGGAACAACAGGAGGACGATGCCTGTGACAGCACCCACCGAGTGCCGCTCTGCGCCCAGTGCTGGGCTGATCTTGGTATAGGGGTTCAGCTCCTCCATCATGAGGGCAGCTGCGGGTGGAGGGAGGGCCTGAGCCTGGGGCAGGCCTCAGTGCCCTCAGACCTCCTCCAACATTAGGAGACCTATTCTTCAGTCCCTGTGATCCCAGCCCTCCCTGTGCCTTGTTTCTTCAGCTGCCTAAAGGGAATGGAGTCCCAGGGAACTCCCAAGGAACAAACGTGATTGTGGATGGGAAACAAAATAATATTTGAGTAGTTTACTCTGTTTTAAAAATGAGTTAGGTACTAACTCATTTAATCTTCCCAGCAGCCCTATGAAATAAAGACTATTTAATTCTTTCTCTTTGATAAATGAAGAACCTGAGTCACTGAAAGGTTAGGTAATTTGCCCAAGATCACACAGCCAAGAATTGGTAGAGTCATGTTTCTAAGGAGCTGGGAAAAATTGGGCTCAGCCACTCTCCCTGTTACTGTGTCACAGAGTCCTCAGTTTGCTCACTTGTAACATGGGGACAGTAATCCCACCCTCCCCAGGGTACTAAGCCCCATGGGACAGACTGGCAATGAGAGCTGTATCCAAAATTACTGTCCACAAAACCCTTCTTGACATAAGATGTTTGGGCTAACCCTCATCAGAATGCAATGTAAATGGCTTTGGCTCCTTTTCTGTAATGTGGATGACAAGCCATTCTCATCCCTCATCTCCTAGAACCAACAGCAATATAATCCCTTCCATGTTTGCAGCACTGTACAAAGGGTTTTTATGCATACAAACAAAGCCATTTATCGAGGGCTCATTTATGTGCCAGGCACTGTGCTGAGCCCTTTATTCACATTAGCTCAACTTAGTCCTTCCTCACAACTGCCCTGTGGGGTGGGTATCTGCTCACTGTAGACCTGGAGCCAAAGTGGAGCCCCTTTGGGCCCCTTGGCCCTCAGCAGAACCTGTGCTGTGGCGGAAGACAAGGATTAATCTACTTTTTCCACTCTGCATGTGGAATAACAGCTCCAGCAAAAGGAAATGACCTGCCCAAGGACACCTAGCAGGTTGGCAGAACCAGAATTTGGCAGATCTTCAGACGGTGGTCTGGTGACCTCTCCACAGCACTAGTTTGGGGTTACCCTTGCTTGGAGCACAGGAAGCTGTGACAGAGCCTCTGTCTCCCCCTCCGCAGCCCACTCCACTCCTGCTCTCCTCTCAAATGCGAATAAAGGAAATTCACAAAGTGTCTTTAGATAATCATGTTGTGCCCGTTGGAATCTCCCTAGCATCTGCCTCCATGGGCCCTTTCCACAGCCCCCTGCTCTGGGACTCTGCCATCTGTGTATTACCTTGGTCACACCTGATTCCTTTGAATCCAGAGCTGCAATAACAGGTGCCGGTGACATGGTCACAGGTGGCATTGTTCATGCACTCACATAGCTGCTGACACCCATAGCCAAAGGTTCCGGGGGCACATCCTGTGTAACAGAGAAGAGTTGGGGAAGGTCCCCCTCCCATCCCATATGTGGACAGCTGTGCCTATTAGCCAGCTCTGCCTCAGTGAAACCTACTTCCCTGTAGCTCCCATTGTGCTTTGATTTCATGTTTGGGAGTAGAGAGCACCTCTAGCCCCGAATGCTGGGACACCCACCCCAATTTCCTTACTTCAACACATTAATGCGGCGTCTTCCACAGGCCAGGCCCTGAGCTGGGTGCCCTAGAGGCTTCAAAGAAGAATCAAACAGCATTTCCCCCTCTACTCCCTCATTACCCCCTCAGGCCTCTGCTGTGCCTCGTTGTCCCCCCACCCCCATCCCACTGGAGGAAGACACTTCAAACACCAATGTAGGCACAACGTTCTTGAGCCTTTTCCCTTGGGAGTTGCTCCAGAAGTTAAGGGAGCAGGTTTGCAGAATCCTGAAAGGATGGGCCTTGAAGGGGAGGCGTCCCCTGTAGGGGGCTGAGGCCCGGCGTGGACACTCAGAGTCATGGGTTGGGACAGCTTACTCTGCTCGCAGTGTCGCCCAGTGAAGCCTGTGCGGCAGGTGCACTTGCCACTGATGTGGTCACAGCTGGCGCCATTCTGGCACTGGCACACGCGCCCACAGTCCTTCCCATAAAAAGCGGCTGGACAGCCTGGAGAAACAGGGTGGGGACTGCTGCGGAGGCGAGCTGGGACCAAACCTGTCTGTCTGCTGCCACCTCTCTGAGCAGTGAGTGGGTTGAGGACTAGTGAGACTGTGCACCCAAACCTCCACACCCTGAACCCTCACGATGAGGGGGTGATGTTGGGGAGGCCTGTCTGTAAAGGTGCCTTGGAATCAGGTCAAGCTGGGGTCTCCTGGCTTTCCAGCCACAGGCCACTCTTGACTGTGGGCCTCATTGTTCAAGAAGGGCCTGGTCTTGGTGATTGGCTGGGTGTCTTACAGCCCTGACCTTCCAGGACTTTGGGCCCATCAACCCCTGAATCCTGCCAATCTCCCCTATCCTAGAGGTGGGAAGGCACCTGACCTGAAGCTCACCACCGCCCTCCCTCCCCTGCAGGTCTAGACAATGCCCCAGGCAGCCAGCAGGCCGCAGCATGGGATTCCAAATAGCTGGGAGGCTGGGAGGCGGGGCTTACGCTGCGTGCAGAAGAGTCCCATCCAGCCAGGGGTGCAGTGGCAGGCCCCATCCTCAGAGCTGCAGCTCGCCCCGTTGTGACAGCTGCATGTGTGGAAGCAGGCAGGGCCCCAGAACCCAGGTGGACAAGCTGGGGGTGGATAGGATGCACAGGGTGAGGGCAAGGCAGAGAGGAACAGACTGGGGGTGGGGGGGAAGGGGCATGTCAGAGTCAAGATGCCAGGATGCACCCAGGTGGCATTTCCTGGCTTTCATGGGGGCTTAACATGTTTCCAGAATTCCTCCATTAAAGCCCACATTCTCTGTCCATTCTCCCAGCTCTCAGGGATCCTGAACCTTCCCTCTCAGGGGACTGACTGATTTGGAGTGTGGGCGTGTGTGGTAAACTAAACACTGCAATTTACTGTGTGACTAGTGTGTGATCTAACTTCCACACGAAGATGGGGACTCTCGTGGCTGCTGAACTTTCTGAGGATGGCACCTGTTATCTCTTCCATCAGAACGGAAACTGCCTTAGGCCAGAGCATCTGACTGGGACCTCCCTAAGGTACTGGCTGGGTCTCCAGCCTGAGATTGGGAGGCCCCTGTTAACTCTTATCAGACCGGGGACACCTTACATGAACAGCCTCCACAATACATCCAGGCTTATGGTGCCAAGGACCTCATTCACACGGGCCACCCAGAGGATGCCTGTGCCCCTCTGAGGTGACTGCCTGACCTCACTTCCCTGCTCCCAAACTCCAGCATGCCAGTTCCTGCCCCCTCTTCCTCTCCCTCTGAACACAGGGGCTACTCCTTGCTCAGCTGCTAATGAAGCATTAATTCTCAGTATTAATAGCATTAATGGTACTACCAATGATGTCAATACCTTTAACACCAGCAGCTAATGCCAGTGAGCAGTCCTAATAATTCATCATGTCAGCTAGAGAGATAGGTGGGACTCAGGTGGACATTCCTATCTGCAGAAGAGTTCATCCCTGGCAGGTAGAGATGTCAGGAGCAGAGAGGTTCTGGGCAAGGAGTAGGGTGTTTTGAGGCCTGATCCAGGTGAGGGTCATTCCCAGTGGGCAGCAGCTTACCCTGTGAGCAATCCTTGCCAATCCATCCCGGGAAGCACTGGCAGGAGCCATCGATGGGGCTGCAGGTCCCATTGTTGGCACAGGAGCAGAGCTGGGCACAGTCCTGCCCAAAGTGCCCTCCAGCACACACTGTGGGCACAGGACAGCCTGGCACCTGCCCTCAGACCACCACCCACAGCTGCACCTCCAGAAGTTCTCAGGCCATAGCCATGGTCACGATGGGGTCCGGACCTGGGTGGGAAGTGCCCACCTTGGCACTCCCATCACCCATGTCCATTTGCATATGAGTGGGTTCCCCTCTGTGTCCACAGCTGCATTATTCGGGAGACTCTGTTAATGATCCCCTCTGACAGAGGAGCAGACTGAGGCCCTTGGGGTAGAATCACTTGACTTAGGTCTTACGAACTCCCCCCCACTGCACTCAGCCCCATGCTCCCCAGCACCACTCTGGTCTTCTGTTTTCTATTGCCATGGTCTTGCCAGCCTCACTGATCCCGTAGCCACAAGGGCAGATAATGTTTGTAGCTGGAAGGAGCAGGACAGATGCAGGTGGAAGGTCTGTCTGCAGTTAGATTATTCAGGACTGGCCCTGAATGTCTATCCTTGTCCACCTATTTATTTCCTCTGTCTCCAAATCTGACCTTCCTCAAGTCTCAGCCCACTCCTCAAGCGAGCCCCCTGGGTCCACAGGGTGCCCTCTTGTATTGAGCTTCCATGGCATTTCCACTTAGGGTCAGTTGTAGGATTTTGGTCCCTGCCCCTCCCAGAGGAGTTACTTCTCGGTCCTTGGAGGAAGGGCTGGTTTCCTCAACTAGGTTGCAAGCTCCTTTAGCAACTCATCCTCGACCTTCTTCCTATAGCTCTCTAAAGCACAACTCTCTTCATGGCACTCCTATGCCCTGTTCAGACATCCTCAATGATTCCCCACTGTCCCGGAATAAAATCTGGATCCTAGAGGTCAGCACCTTACCCATCTCACCCAGACACAAATCACTGGTCTACACACCACTTTCCAAATACACCCCATGCCTTACCTCCTCTGTGCCTTTGTTCCTAATGTTCCCTTCCAGAACTTCCCTGCTCCTCATGTCCAGCTGTGGAAATCCTACCCTGCCTACAAGACTCATCGTAAATGCCACCTCCCCCAGGACCCCAATGTAGGAGGCTGCTAGTCCTTCAATATCACTTTTCTTCTGAGTAGAATGTGGAGTTTTAGCTGGTCCTATGGTCACCTGGAATAAAGACTTCATTTCTTGGGCCCTGCATGGCTTAGGTATGGCCATGTGACTATGTTCTGGCCAATGGTAAGTGGAAATGCATGTCGCTTGCCTGTTCCTCCTTGTTGAAGGATAATGTGGGTTATGGATAATGTGGGTAATATGGCTGGAGCTCAAGCAGATGTCTTTCATCAGACATGGAAGCTGAGGATGCTGAACACGACTGAAGGTGTCTGGGTCCCTGACATCTTTGTAAACTACCCTACCATTCCTCACTGGTCTCCCTGTATTTTTGTTGTTGCTTTTAAATGTCTGAGGGAAATAATACTTGTCATTTTCAAACCAAGTATTTTGGGGTTTTATATCACCTATAGCTGAACTTAATCCTACCGTATTCATCCCTCTTTGTTCTGGGGGGCTATGTGTCTCCTGGGCTTGTGGAACACTGTTAGTTTCTTCTCTGGTCTTCTGTTACTGTAGCTTGTGAGCCTGTTTCAGGCCAGGCCTGGGTCCACTCATGTCTGTGACCCCCACAATGCCTGGAAAACCAACAGGCACTCAGGCCTGGTGGCTGAATGTGTAGAAATAAACTGGAGACCCCTCCCCACCCACTTAACTTCCAAGTTCTACTGGGAAAGGCTGAGCTCAGAATTTCCCCTTCCACTCTAACTGTAACCCTGTGCAAAGCAGGAACGGCCATTGCCTTCTGCTCCAATGGAAATACGATCCTCTTGAGTCTCTGGAACAAGTGTCTGTTGGGCACATCCTATCTCAATTATTTACTGTTTGCCTGGAGGCCTGTGTGCCCATCTGGTCCCCTCAGGCCAGGTGAGCCCACTGTTAGGGGAAGACTTACTCAGATTCAGAGCCAGCTGAATGATCAGCCTTCCAAGCAGCTTAGGTAGCATCTCTCATTGACCATAAGAAAACTAAGAAAGATGGACCAGGGTCCATGAGAAGAATATAACTTCTTCATGATATTTTTGTTATCCTGTAATTATTATAATTGGACCTTTGTGGTGGTTGCAATAAAATAATTAAAAAAGAAAATGGAATTTCCCCCTCTAGACTACATGCTCTGCAAGGGCAGGAAACCTGGCTCTTGTCCTTTGTTGGGTCTGAGTGCCCAGCACACTGACTGCCATACAGCAAACACTCAAGAAATGTTCCAAAATGGCCAAAATAGGCCCTAGGAGCAGCGACCTACCAGTGAGTGAGTTCTGCTGGAAACCCTTGCCTCTTCGAGGTCCTCTCTCAGTTCAACACGCTCTCCTCAAAGCCCAGTTCTAGCCAGCCCTATATCCTTGAAGAAGACTTCCTTGCATTCCTGTTATGGGGGAGGACCTTCTTGAATCCCTGAAGCCCTCAGTTGGCTGAGCCACTTGGAGAATCATGGGGAGGTATTTATTCTTGAAGAGAAGCAGCTTTCCTAGGGCCTAGGTCTCCCAAACCTTGGGCTGCCTTCTCTCCTTTATGCCACACTTCCTGGCACTTATATTGCCAGTTCTTCCCCAACCAGATTGTGGGCACCTGGTGCCTGGACCTGTGTCCACTCTGTGCCTCTCTTGGACAGGAGCAGTGGTTGGGACAAGAAATAAAGGCAGCATCTTGTACCGGGCTCTTCAGTCCAAAAGCCTTGGGTTTGGGTCTTAGTTTTATTTATGTATTCAACTAGCATTTTTATGGCACTGACATGCAGCAGACACTGCGCCAAGTGCTTTACAAATATGAGTTCAATTAACCTTGTAATACTGTCATTATTATATCCTTTCATCATTACTCCCTGTTATTAACTCTACCGTTGAGGAAATTAAGGCACTGAAAGGGGAACGTCCCCAAGATCACACAGCTGGGAAGTTCTGCCGCTTTCTGGCTGAGTACCAGCTTTAAACAAACCACTTCAGCCTTCTCAGTCTGTTTCCTTGTCTTTGAAATGAGGATGATAAGCCTGCTGGCCTCAGGCTGCAGTTGATAGCTACAGGCTGGCTGGTTGACTGGGCCTGTGTTCCTGGCAAAAGCCTTAGCTTAGCTCCTTCCAGGGCAGGCCCGCCGCCAGGAGGATGACCCGGATCACCTGTTTGCAGCTCAGGCTCCAACTTCAGCTAACTGAAAACCATGTGGCCCAGCCTCCTCTTCCCTGCCTCTGCAGGTATTTGATATGGGCAGCCTATCCCCAGCCCTGGCCCTCTGTTGGAAATGGGGTGCCAGAGCTGCTCCACCTACCCCCACCCCTAAAACCAACTCTGAGCTTCTCTAGCAAGACAGTCTTATCTTTGAAGTCTTTTTCACATACATAAGGCTGACAAATTCACCCACAGAGCTGCTAATGCAATCAGTCTAATACATTAATTGGTCGACTTCTTAGCTAAATCAAGAGTGAGGCAAAAAGAGGAGTGGTGTGTGTGAAGGGGTGGCGTTGAAAAGAAAACATCTGGTTATATTTAATCTATGTTTAATGATTCTGCATAAGCAGTGTCTGTAATTTGTAACTCACTGGAAAGCTGGTCATTAGAAAGTGTCAGTTCAATTTTTTTATAAGGTTTGAGACTTAACCAGGGCAGTTGCCATTAATAGCAAACTCTATTAGATCTATACGTGGAAAATGCTCATTAGGCCAGCAGGCGATAAATCAGACATCGCAGGATCTGAGAGTTACTCCTCAGGCTGCTTTGGTCCTAATTTAGACCCAGCCTATCTGTATTGATGGCCGGGTCTCTGATGTTTAATAAGTAAACCTCAATGTGTCAGGTTATGATTAAATTGTCCTAGGAGGGATGCAAGCAAATGAAACTGTCACATATGTTTCCCCGGGGCCCAAACTTCTCATGACCTCAAAGCATCATGGAGTAAACTTTCACTCATCCATATTAACGGCCCATACACTTACAAAAATAGCCCAGCTCAGTGATGATTATTCATCAAAAGGATCAGTTCCCCTGGGAGGTAGTGAGCTCTCAGTGGAAGTATTTAAGCAGAAGCCAGATGAGATTCTTGCACAGATGACCTTGAAGTTGCTTTTAACTCTAAATTAGCCTTAGTCTAAGATCCCTTTGCTCCTTCCAGGTTAGAGTGCAAATTCTGCAGCCTTGTGTTCTAAGCTGTTCCGAGGGCCCCAGACAACCTTCTCAGCCCCTCTTTCATCCCCAGCTGCGCCATTCTTTAGCTATTTCCTTCTGCAGGCCCACTCCTCTGTGCCTGGCCCAGGCTGCTGCTTCTACCTGAATGCCTTTCTTCCTTCTCTGCCTTTCAGGCTAAGGCCCCGCTGAAGTCCTGCAGCCGCCCTCCAAATCCACTGTCCTGGCCTAACTAAGCGATGGACAACGGCCATCAGCAGTGGCATGTGCTAGAGCAAGCTTCTGTCTTCGCACTGGTTGTTAAATATTCAGGATTTCTATGAGCAGTGTTAAACATCTTGTATCTTGGAATCAGCCATGGTGGGAATATTTTATCATGGAAATTTGCAAATGCTACAAATCAGGGCTTTCCCCCCACAGAGAGCCAGTTTAGCAGCGCACTAGTGCAAATACGCTTTCTCTCCCTTTTCAGCTCCTGTTGAGCAGTAAGGATTGGCTGGAGTTGGTGTTGTGAAGGATTCTGCACCGCAGACAGGAAAGCGGGTGGTCTAGAATTAGTGATGTTGGCCGGAGTGCAAGGGGAAAAGAGCTGGGGAGTTGCCATCTCCAGCTGAACCCAGAACTGGCTCCTGTGAGCCCCTGTGGCATTCTGTCTTTCCTTTGCCACTTGGCACTCATCACAAGCCATTTGGGGCCACTTCTTATGGGGACCTCACCTTTGCTTATTTCGTTTTTTCACCCATTTATGATAGAATGGGCTTTGGAGTCAGAATTTGTTTCTCAGTGCTGCCCCTTGCTAGCTATGAGACCATAGGAGATGATTTAACCTCTCTGAGTCTGTTCTTTTAATTCCATCACGGCTTTATCTCATGCCCTGTGGGACCCAATTCTTAGAAAGATAGACCCAAGCCATGAAGAGGCAAGCAGCTGCGTCCACAGAGTAAGATGAGAATCCCTAAACCCTTCCCCACCAGGACTCCTCACCTCCCTGGCCCCCGCCTTCCCCTGGGGACAGTACCTTGGTTGCAGAGGGCTCCGGAGAACCCCGGAAGGCACTCGCAGGTGCCGCTGATGTGGTGGCAGGGCCCACTGTTGTGCACACAGAAGGGGCATGGCTGGGTGCAGCCGTGGCCGTAGAACCCAGGAGGGCAGACTGCAGGGTGAAAGGGAGATGTGGTCAGCAGCCCCAGGGGCCCCAGCCAGCCTACCCACCCCTCCAATCCCACCTAGTGATGAAGAGACGCCTCAAAAGTATGGGGAGAGCTACACCCACCCCACGCCTTGGAGGGCCTGTCCTTTTCTGCAAAAAGGAGCTGTGGTCTGATCTTGTTTCCAGTGAGGAGACAGGCTGGACCCTAAATTTTGGGACAAAAGCCAGGGAAGGGGAGAGAGGACTAGAGGGAGAGATTTTATGGGGCTCACTCTGCGAGCCCAGCCTCCCTCAGACCAGGACTAGTTTCAACTGGGAAGAGGTGGGGAGGATGAGCTATTTGCGGTCTGCAGGATGGGAGTCTGGGGTGTGTGTCTCAGCCTTACTTCTCTGGCATAAGGGTCCTCGGAAGCCAGGGGCACACTCGCAGCTCCCATCCTCTGGGGAGCAGGAGCCGCCATTCTCACAGTTGCAGGAGACGGAGCAGTTGGGGCCCCAGCGACCAGGAGGGCACGTGCTGTCACAGCGGATACCTGTGGGCCAGAGGCACTCAGGTCAGTGGTAAGAGGAGTGAGGGCAAAGGAAGAATGGTGGGCAGGGGGCACCATGCAGTATGGAAAGGTGGAGGCAAACACTGCATCTGGGAATGGAATTAAAACCCAGCTGAGGCTTGCACGGTCAGGGAGGCCTTCCAGGAAGAGGTGAGGCCAAAACTGAGTCCTGTGGGCCAAGGAGAAGCTGAGCAGGTAAAGGAAACCCTATGTGCAAAAAGCAGGAGACAGGAGAGAGAATCATGCCGTGGAAGAAAAAAAAGTGCTGTGTGGCTGAACCATAAAGTTTAAAATGAGGTGGTGAGAGATGAGACGGTGGGAACAAGGGGCCAGATCATGACGGGCTTCCTCTGTTTTTGATGTAGTAGCTGGTATCCAAGGTTAGGCCTGGGAGAAACCAACTTTAGGGTAACTAAGTGCCTTTTAGGGGAAGGGAGCAGGGGTCTGCTTAAGCAGGGAGTGAGCTACATGCCCACCCACATTAGCCCAGGGGCCACTGGCCCTCCCTGGGTTCCAGCCAACCAGCCCTGAGGGGGAGGGGGGGCAGGTGGGTGGGTCTTTTCAGATTCTTTTGACCACAGTCCTCAGTGCAGTATGTATTTTATATGTGCACACGTACATATAACAGAAACCAGCGCTTTGAAAAATGACATTTACTGTGTGTGATGCACTCTGATATTTTGTCTGCACTGTGATGTATTCTATTCATTACAAGGAAAAAAAGAAAAAGCTAGTTGTGACCCAACAAATGGATTTAATGACCCTCAGTTTGACAAATGGCGGCCTGTGGGGGATGGATGGAATTTCTCAATAAGAAAGAGGAGCAAGGCCTACACATTCTTTCTGAGCTGAGAGAGAGGAAATATGTGTTGGGGGTGATTACAGCCAAAGGCTAAGGAGGAATTTTAAAAGGCCTGAGGCTGGAGGCTCGAGGCCAGAAGGCTTCCCTCTGACATGCATTAATCAGGTGAGTGGACGGGGTGGGCCCTGGAGACCTGTGAGGCTTTGGAAGGTGAATATCAGAAGCTCAGAAAGGAACAGAACTAGTTTAAAAACCATGTCTGCCTTGTTACAAGGACAGCGGTTATGAGACAGAGAAAGAGCAAGACACGCAGGCCCAGCGAATAGAGCCAGTCCCAGCAGCGGTGGGGGACCAGTGGGACCAATTTAGAGGTAGGCTGGAATTGTACAAGACCCCCTGGGCTGGTGGAGAAAGGGGAGGGGGCAGCACAGCTGGGGAGAACAGGGAGGGGCGGCAGTAGGCTTTACTCCTCCTCCCAGGCCTAGTCTCCCGCCCCCGCTCCTCCCCCATGGCTCCTTTTACAGCAGGCTGAAGAGGCCACACCAGGAAATGGCTCTGTGTGGACTGAGGCTCTTCCCAGGAAACGGAGTATTGCCCCAGGGAGAATCTGGGGGCCACATTTCACCCCTGGACTGAGGTCTCTCCCAGTGGAGTGTTGCATGCACAAGAGGTGAACTCTGGACAGGCAGCGTGGACTGAAGGAGAACCTGGGGGAGGGGGAACCCATGAAGCTGTGCAAAACCAGAAGCCATGATCTGCCCCAAGGAATGTTTTTGTGTGTGGCTGTCAGAAACTCAGGGTTCAGACTGCAGGCTGAGGGGCACCGCTGTTCCCGGGGAGCGGACTCCACCGTCTGAGGGGCCCTCTGATCCCACCTGGCATCAAGCGTTCTTGGTAGGCTGACCAAGCACATGGATCACACATAGACCTGGATCTGTCCTAAAACTATATGCAGATGTCACTGTGATTAATAAAACAGAGTGCTTGCAAAGGCACCCCTGAATTCATGGCAGCTTGTTGCTATTATTTTCCCCTAAGTGGTGGATATTAAAAGGATAGCTTCTCGCATGTATGGGGTTCTCAAAATGTGTGCATGTCAGAAAGGGGTCCTCTCTCTTGGAGATTGAGAACCACGGGGAGAAGGTGCTTGGTTACAGTCAGATTGCAAGTGGCAGCAAGGAAGGGCCCACTGGGTTCTAGAATTTGGCGATTATTTTATTGTAGGTCTGGTTCTATGGCAGGGGAGCTCCTGTCTGAGGCTCTTCGATGTCCTAGTAGTGCCCTGGAACTTAAGACAATGGCATCTAAGTGGGGAGAAGGGCCAGTCCTAGAAGGGGACTTACTGGTGTGGTCAAAGGGGCTGACCTTGGCTTGGTGGGAGGCTCTCCAACTACAGCTTCTGAAGAGGCACAGCTTCATCAGATACCTTCTCCAGGCCCCATTTCACCTCAAGTTGAAGGGGGATAATAATTCCCCTTACAGGTCTCTACCTTTCTTATCCTTAGGGAAATCTCCCGGCTTTATTTTTCAGCCAGCCCCCACCCCAAACCCCACCGTCACCACCACCACCACATTAGTGGGTAAAGCTAGGCTAAAAATCCACAAATTGTGACCTCAAGTTCCAGGCCACAAAGCCAGCAACTCAGTAGCCCACATCCTTTCAGGGTCTGCTTAGGGCACTCCTCCAGGAAGCCTTCCTGGATGCCTGCTCAGGGATTCAGACATCTAATTGATGGTCACCGGCATGTAGCTTTGTCCTCACCTATTATCTGAATGCTTCATACATGTGAGTCCTGTCTCCCTTGCCAGCAATCTGAAGATAGGGACTGTGACACTTCTGACCTCCTTGTGGTGTTTCTAATGGACGAGGATGCCATCTGGTCACTTGCATCTGTGGTGCCCAGCAAAGTGCCTAGCACACAACAGCTGCTTGGAGCTGTTGCCATTACTGACTTTTGCTATTTATTTCTGGGCCTGACAGAGTGCTGGGCACCTGGTAGCTCCAAATAAGGACTTGGCGATTGCTGGAGTCAGGAGATGCTAATTGAATGAATACATGGCTCCCCTGAAAGTGCCGTCCTCTGTTTCTCATCCTGTTGGCACTCATGTCCCGAGACCTTGGGCAACTCCCTTCCTTCATCTGCCGTGTAAGCAGATTGGAATAAATCATCCTCAAGGTCTCCTTCACTTTGAGATGAAAAACCATATATGGTTATAGGCCAGCTTCTTTCAATTTATCTCAATAAACATTTAATAAGCACCTACCACAGGCATGCAGGGCAAGATGAATTAGACATGGTGCCAGCCATCAAGAAGCTGGTGGCTGATGGGGGTGAGAGGAGAAGACACGCACACACTTAGGGCAGGGAAAGGCGGCATTGAGCCAAGGTGCAAGCAAAATGTCGGGGTGGGAGGGAGAGCTCGCTTCGTGGGAAGCTGGGGCCTGTACCCCATCCTCTCCCTCTCTCTCCTTGGTCCCCTCTGCACAATAAACCTCAGGATATCAATTGCTCCTTTGAAATTACTTCAGGAGCATGTTTGGGGAAATTAGCTTTAGAACAGCAGAGGCTTTGCTGAAAGGTTGTCCATCAAAGACAGAATTTCTAAGCACCAGATGTCATTAAAATCTTATCAGCTCGCTCGAAATTAAGGCAATGAAAAATTAAAGTGGAGTTCCACTCAGCTCCAGTATACGGGAAGGCAGGGCAGGGAGAGCCAGGGGGAAGATGCTGCAGAGGAAGTGAGGCCCCGGGCCCTGGGCTGCTCAGAGACTCTGCCCGTGGGGCACAGAGGCCGCTCAGCAGCCTGCTGTGGATTATTTATGTGAGGACCTACACTGCCAGCAATGCCCACATTTCTCCTTGCTGTCCAGCTAGTGGCTCATTTGCACAGTTTATCATTATTAAACACTTCCTGCATTCAAGGTTTACATTTACTGAGCACTTACTGTGCACCAGGCCCTGTTAGCATTTACAGGTATTAACTCATTTAAACTTCAAATGACCCTGTAGTAGTGAGGATTATAATTATCTGCTGTGTATGGATAGCGACTTCAGGCCCTAAGAGGTTAAAGGACTTGCCCAAGGTCATAAACCCAGGCAGCCCGGCTCCAGCTCTGAGTTCTTAACCTCTGTGTTATCTGTATCTCAGTGTGTGGCAGGTAGTGGATACAGTGGTGATCAAGGTGGATGTGGTTCCTGCCTCCATAGAGCTGGTGGTGGCGACGGGGAGGCAGATAATAAATAGCTACGCCAATCTGAGTTCAGTGACAACTGAGGTCCATACTGCAAAAGGGAGTTAGGAGAATGAATAAAGGGGCTTTTCTATGGTCTTGGCCAGGTTGAGGGGGTGGCTTGTAGCAGGGGGAGAGAGCCTTGCCAAAGGAAGCAAGCTTTAAGTTGACTCTGGATGAGAAGGTGTTGTCAGGGGAAGAGAGAGGGAAAGCGTGATCCAGGTACACAGGAAGGCCTGCAGTCAGGAAGGCGGAGGGCCGGTGGCTGGAGTGTAATGAGTGAGGGGAGAGGGCGAAGGAGAGGTGGAGGAGTTGGGCGGGGCCAGATCATGTGGACCCTGGGCCACAGTAAGGATTTGGGATTTTGTATGAGTGCCACAGGACGCCACTGAGGCACTCTGAGCAGGGACTGATGAGAACGAATCTGGGTTTTGAAAAGTTCACTCTGGCCACCATGTGCAGAACGGATGCAGTTGGGCAAGAGGGGAAGCCCGGAGACCACGCAGGAGGCTGAGGCAGTGCCCGCTGAGAGGTGCCTGGTGGCCCAGGGTGGCAGCAGGGGGGTGGACAGAAGTGGGTGGGTTCGCCATGGTTAGGAGGTAGGCTGACTGGAAAAGTAGAGATCAGGAATCTGGGCCTGGGGTAGGAGGAAGTTCCTTTTGCCCTTCTCCACCCTATGGTCTGCGAACACCCACACCCACACACCCACCAGGCGTCAGCTTAGGTCTGATTCTTCTCTGGTGTGCCCCTGCCCCTTAGATGACAGCCAGCACGTGATCGGTGTTCAATATTTGTTTACTTGAATGGAATGGAGAACTGAAGCCCAAGAAGTAAAGGGAAGGATGCCTATTTAGGGAGTAAGAAGTGGGAGAGGGAGGGAGGGAGGGCAGAGACAGAATTAGGAGTCTGCCCAAGGCCCAGTTTCACAGCACCTGAGTGCTGGCGAGGCTGAGGGGCATTACCTGTCCATCCGGCCAGGCAGCAGCAGTGGCCTGTGACAGGATCGCAGCCATCCGCGTGGCTGCAGTCACAGCGCTCGCTGCAGTTCAGTCCAAATGTGCCATCCTGTGAACAGAAGGGGAGAGAGAAACGAGCAGAGAGAGACCCTCAGAGCTGCACACACTTCTGTTGGATTTTGATAACAAAACTGAGCCACTGTCCCACAAAGACATGGAGAAACTAGAGCTGGGGCACTTTCTGTAACTGGGAATCAACATGGCCACGAAGCCGCTCCAAAGAATCTCTCAGCCGCATTAACAAGAGTATGGGGTTTGTAAAGAGTGAGGCCACGGTCCTGCCCTACTTCTCAATGGTCAGCCTCAGACCGTTAATTAAAACTGTAAATGAAAATATCCCTTGCAAATTGTAACACTTCAATCACCTGAGGGATGACCGATTCATTCTTTATTACTGGGGAAGAAGGTGGCTACTTACATTTGTTGTATGCTCATTAGGTACCAAGAGCCTTATATAACTCAGTGACAACTCTGAGATGGTGCCATTATATTCACAATTTGAAGATGAGAAATAAGGTTAGAGAAGGGAAGTATGCTCAAGGTATTATAGCTAGAAATATAGCTATGTAATAATGTAATGTAATATAACATAACATGTAATTAGTAATATGACATGACTAATAATATAGCAAAGCCTGGATTTGGACCCAGGACAGTGGGACTCATTCAACAATATCACATCAGTTGGTTTAACTTATTTGTATCTGAGACTGAGCTCCACTGATTACATGTAGGTGGTTATTGCCGGATAGTGCTTGGCTTAGTCCTCCCTACTTTGATCATAAAATTATAGACTGCTGGGGCCAGAAAGAAGCTTAGACATGCTCTCTCAAGGGGGGCTAACTCCGGCGCATTAGTAAGGGCTGTCCTGTAGTGCTGGGTCGTGAAGGATTCTGAAGCTGCCTGTGGGCTCAGGTAAATGTGCCCGAGTCAACTGATAATGTTTACCGGGAGCAGCCTGGGCAGACGGATGCCACCTCCCACATTTCCAAGTGGCTGTCATTCTATAGATGAGAGGGCTGAGGCTCAAAGTAGGAAAGTGGCCACAGAGAGGTTGGCCCCAGGCTGAGACCTGATCCGAGGGTCTCCTCTCCCAACTTCTGTGCTTCTGTGCGCAAAACGACCACAGGGGAAGGGCATGAGGGGTGCTGAGACTGCACGGGGCACTCACCGGGCAGGGCAGCTCACACGTGTCGCCCAGCCAGCCAGGGGTGCAGGAGCAGGAGCCGTCTGTGGGGCTGCAGGCTGCCCCATTGGTACAGGCGCAGCTCTCGTTGCAGTTCAGGCCCCACGTGCCGCTGGGACATGGCAGGGTGCAGTCAAGGCCCTGCCACCCTGAGGGGAGGGCAAGAGGTTGTCACCTCTCCACTCAGGCCCTGCATAGCCTTCTGCCCACTCCCCCCAGCTTGGTACAGGGCATCCCACCCAAACCACCACATCTCTGCTCGCTGAGTGAGGACACACATTCCACATAGGGCACTCGGAAAGACACATGGCTGTTAGGCGAGCTGGGGCCACACCACGGGTCTCCTGCCTCCCTGTTCTCACCATTCTGCTTTGGGCTGATGACCCACCTGGGCAGGAAGGCAGCAGAAGGGGAGGGCTCTCTCCGCTCAGGGTGGGGTCAGCCAGCTTACCTCGGGGCCCTTTGCTTTGGGGACAGCCTGATCACTGAGGCTGGTCATTGGCCTGTCTGCCCTCAGATCCATTTCTCCCCATCCTCTCTGCTCTGTGTCACAGTGGGCTGACTCCTGCAGCAGCCTGCCCCAGGACCCCATCGGATGGGCTTGCCAATGGGAGACGTGGCCCACAGACGAGGGCGGGAGCAAGAGAGACACCGGGTCTCTCCTCTTGCTTCTCGGCCCTGGGCCGGGCCTCTGCTGGGGGCTGTGTCTCCTCACTGCTCCAGCACGAATGTGCAGGCCCTCTGCTCGTGTCCCAGCTCCCACTAGGTGGCCCTCACTCCCAGGAGTGAGAGTCGTTCCTCCCACAGTTGCTAATCTCCAGGTTGCTCACCTTCCCCTGTGCGTTCTTTCAGCTCTCCTCACACCGTGGTAACGAATCCCCTTTACTACATTCCCACTACTGGAGTCCCTGGCGTGGGTTTCCTTGGCCAGAACTTCAAGGACAGCCTCCCTGACCCTGCCTGTGGGATGGGACAGAAGCAGCCCAGACCCCTCAAACCCCTCACCCCCAACCCCAGCCGTGTACACAGCTGAGGGGGAGGGGACTGGGGACGAAGGCACATTACCTTCCTTGCAGGTGCAGGAGCCATCTACTGGGGAGCAGGAGCCACCGTTGTCACAGCTACAGACGGACGAGCAGTTGGGGCCATAGGTCCCTGCTGCACAGGGAACTGCACAGACCTCTCCCTGGAAAAGGAGTGACTATTGAATCCGAGGTTGCCCCATGCTGAGTGGCTGTGGTGGGCGGAAGACTAACCCCTGCCGTCCCCCTACCCAAGCTGCCCACGATCTGGTCCCCGGACCTGTGCATGTGACGACCGGCGTGGTGTCCGAGCCTACGGGCGGCGTTATCTATGCCTGCAGTCAGCATGCGCGCTGCAAGGCTCAGTGTGTTCATCTCTGAGGGCACCTGTCTATCCACCTGCGTGGATTCGGGTGTGAGTCTGCGCCCCCTTCCTGGGGCATCCCCTCCCCAGCCCCCAGCCCTGCCCTGGTGGGAAGTGGACGCTCACACAGCGACCATGGCCCTGGCACACTGGGGGTCCCCGTTGGCTCACATGCCTGCCTCAGCCCTGGGCTGTGAGCTCAGGGAGATGGGATCTAACTTTATTCACGTCCAGATTCGCAGGGCTCGGGGTCCTGCTGGTACATAATGGGCCCTGGGTAAACATTTAATTGAAATGTGTGTGTGTCCACACTGACTTCTACTGTGGACAGAACCAGAAGGACTGGGCATTTTCCATATGCTTTCTCTCTCACCAGGCAATTCAACACATGTTTGCTGAGTGGGGGCCAACTCTGAGCCAGCCCTGGTAGTGAGCCCCAGGGCACACGAGAGCTGGAAACTTGTCTCTGTCCTTGGCAACCCCCAGGCAGTGCCCACTCATACACATGCCACATCCAGACGTGTGGATACGTCCACGTATTACTACCTCCCCAGTTAGACTAGAAGCTTCATGAGAACAGGGATTTTATCTGTCTGGGTTGCCTCGTATCTCCAGCTCAGAACCTGGCAGAGTGGGATACTCTAAACCATTGAGCAAATGAGCAAGGGGCCCTGGTGGGCTGGGGTTCTCCCATCACACACAGGAAGCAGAATACGGTCCTGTCTAAGGATGCGTCCCACGCTACCACATTGGCCCCGGGCCTCCCTGGGGGCTCCTGTGTAACGGTAAAGGTCTATGGTTCCATACGCACCCTGCCACCCGCTACCCACACCCTGCCCAGCAGGCTAAGGGTCAGAAGTGCAGCCAGAAAATGACCCTGTTGTCTTCTAGTGCATCTGCTCAGGGAGACAAGACCCTCTGACCTGAACAGGATCCTAGAGAAGGCTTCGTGAGGAGACCGAGTGGGCCCACAGGCAGCGGCCCTCAGGGGACTGGCTGCAGGACTGTGCTACACCCATCCCCACCCCCTGCCCAGTGCCTGGCCCAGCCAGCCCTGAATCCACATGTGTTGGTCTTTTCACACTCCTGGAAAAAGGACAGGATGAGAGTCCGGATTGTACTCAATGTGCTTCATAGGCCCTTTAACTGAAGCCTTTCCCCAAGATCTCCATCTGGAACTCCTACACATCCTACTGCTGGAAAACAGTCTTCTCTTCTGATAGACTCAGATTTATGCCCAGTAATAGACAGGCCTTGGTTTCTTTATCACTTACACGTATGTGGCTGTTGAAATCAATCAGTCTCCTTAGCTTTTCACTACCAAGAACCCCTATTAGTATCCTCCCTTGACAAAGCTGTCTCAATGTGAAAGACACTGCTGTCACTCTCTGGTGTTTAATGCCCGCCACGTATTGAACAGGTACAATTTGGCCAGTATCCACCACATGCCACATGGCTCTGGTGGCAGCATCTTGTCCACCAACCATGACCTAGAAATTCCCATGATGTCACCTAGAACCAATCAGAGCTACTGATCAGCGTACGCTAACCTGGGAATCACATAGAGTTAATTTAATTCTAATTAAAAGCAAAGACAAAACAAAGCATAAAACCATGGTGTTTCAGTTAGTTTCAGCACAGGTAACGGCAGGTTGCCCATAGGCTTTGTGAAATGTCCAGACTGCTCTTGGCCACCTGCTGCAGGCTTTGCAGGTGTCTGGCTGGGGACCCCTGGCAGTCATCTCTCTCTGAGCGTCTTGCCTGCAGTAGGGGTCTTAACCTCGAGGAGTGAAGAATGGTGGGAGTGGTCCTGGGCCTCTAAGAATCACACCAGCTGGGTGGCTGCCTACTGTGCTAATGTGTGGCCCGGGGCTGGCCACACCCCTGTTCTTAATGGTCAGGGGACAGCTCATTGTGCCAGAGCTGAAAAGGATGGTGGGAATCACTTAGTCCATCTGCCTTGTTTTACCAGGTGAGGAGACAGGCCAAGAGAGGGAAAGCGACTTGCCCAAGGTCACACAGTCTGCTAGGCAGAGATGGGTTGGGAACTCAAATCTCCTGGCTCCCATTTCAAGCACAGGATGCAAAGAGCGCAGATAGGGTGAAATTCTGGGATGGCCTAGGCCGGGGGTGGCGAACCTATGGCACGCGTGCCCAAAGTGGCAAGTGGAGCAATTATTTCGGCACACGGAATTATTGTTTTTTGTTATAAAAACATCCTATGCCTCTTATAGACATAAAAATAATCGATACCTCTATCTCACTCGATGGGTTGGCACGTGAGTCGAGCGAGTCTACTCTTATTTCATAAACTTTGGCACTCAGTCGCCAAAAGGTTTGCCACCCCTGGCCTATGCTGTTTTGCTGCTATCAGCAGCACACTCACTGCCTATGCACACAACATCCAGAGGACATGGATCTGACCTTGAGAAAGGGCCACCTGCCAAGGCCCAGATGCTTTGGCTCTTTCTCAACACCTGGAAGTTGATATCTGGGTATTTTTTATGTTCTTATCCATCACTGTCTCACTTCCGCAGCCCACACCCCCCAGCTCAGGAAAGGGAGCCCTCCACCTCCCACAGGGGCAGGTCCCGGAGGTGTCCTCTTCCACTGGAGGGAGCCTGCCAGTCCTGCCCAGGGTCTACATTCTGTGAATGGAGGATGGGTGGGTACCCTTCCTGCATCCAAAGGCCTGTTCATTATAGATGCGGCACTGCGTATTAACATCTTGAACTTGATTTAAAAGAGCTACTGGCAGAATGGACACCCTGCTGCCCCCCGCCCCAGCTGGTCTCACTAAAGAGATGCAGACCTCCCCTCCAGCCTGCCTTCTGGGGCCCCCTCGTACAACATGGCAGCATGGGCAGACCCCGGTGGGTAATGAGTTATATGTTCTATTAAATTTGTTTCAAATGCTATGTATTGAATTTTCTCCTCTGCTACATGCTGCTTTGTAGTTTGGCCCTGTTTGAGAAAATTAATCAACAGCTGGGCTTCTCCTGTTGACCATCCATTTTCCTTGCAATGGGCAGGAGGTTAATGAGTATTTTTTGGAGTGGAAGGAGGAGGAAGACGGAAAGTGGCTGACCTTCCCTCACACAAAAGCGGGAGGCAATTGTGGAAGTTTGTCTCTGGGTCCCTTTAAATATGTTCTGCAGGTGGGAGGCCGTGTAAACGGAGTGGAGCTGAGTTTTCTAGATCCAGGCCAAGTGGTGGGCAGGTTCCTGCCAGGCTGTGGGAGCTTAACAGAGAGGACTCTGGGACAGGAACCAGGGAAGTGGCCTGGGGCCATGTGTCTTCTTGGAGGTATAGGGATGGTTTAGGCAAGAAAGGGCCTGGGCCTGGGGTCAGAGGCCAGGGTTTAAGTCAGGCAAGAGAGCTGCTCAAGGTAGCACTTTTCATCCATTCAGTCCATAAGCCTTTGTGGAACATCTCCTGTAGGCCACGTACCGTAATCGTCCCTAGGTCAGACTCACCATCACACCAGACTAGACATGACCACAGGTCCCTTTCAGCTCCCAGATTCTTTAACTTTGCCCCTGCCCTCCCAGAGCAGGCTTCCCTGTCACTTGCCCCTCTGTGGCACTTACCACAACTATAAAGAATTAGAAAAAAGTCAGCACTCATCCACTCGATGTAAGTTCCGTGGGGGTAAGGACTGGATCTGTTTCGTTCAACCCTGTGGCCCCAGCACAGTGCCTCACCCACAGCTGGTGCTCAGTGCATATGGAATGAATTAATTCAGTTATTCAGGAAATGTTTTTTTTTTAAGCACTGGTATGGGTCAGACACTGTGCAAGGCCACGGGATTCACAGTGAGCAGAGCAGATCTTGTCCCCACCCTCACGGAGTTTACCATCTAGTGGCTGGACTGGGGGAGGGTACAAGATGAGGCTAGGGCCCGAGAGGGGCACCGTGTGGTTGCCTCTCCGCTCCTAGATATTCTGCTGGCAGCCTTCAGTGGCCTCCCTGAGCCTCTGGTGGCTCCTGTTCCCCTCTGAGTTCCAGGGCCACCAATGCAGGCTGGTTTTGGTGTCCAATGTCATGCCAATGCCAGAGGCACACGAGGAGTGTGCTTCACTGTTTATAAAGCACTTGGTCAGGCAAGTGGCGTCTCTGCCACACAGAGTGCCAGCCCTGGCCTCTCCCTGCCCACCCTTCTCAGTCACCCTCACTCCCAGCTCCAAGAGCTCAGGTAGTGGGATGCTCAGGTGGGGAGCCTCATTTGTGATTTTCCAGGAGGAAGAGTGACACATGGCCAACAAGGCAAAGAGAGAACAGCTTGGATGGAACGCCAGCCACAGAAGCCTCTCAATGCAGAGCAAACCTCACTGGGCCTAATTAGTGTGTCACTGATAAGCTAGTAACTGACAGTGAATGCATGTTGGGGGAACGGAACTCTGCATAAGGCATGAAGAGCAGACGACCAGAGAGATGAGAGGGAGAGAGGCCACTTGTCACATACATTCCTATCCCTTCCTCCCTGTGCAGAGGGGGGAATGCCCAGTGCCTTACAGCTCAGTCATTCTGTCTGGCTCCCATGGAGGTGGACAGAGAAGGGCTGAAGGTTAGGACTGGAAGCCCTAGGACTGTCCAAAATGAATAGGCGTTCAGTGACCCGAGGCTGCTCTGTACAGTTGTGCAGGCTGTGCACTGCACAACTCTGGAGGTGCCAAGCATAGGACACTTATCATAGTTTGATATGTGTGAGTATGTTTTGAATCAGTGGTGTAACAGCTGTGGGGTTGGATGTTTGGGCCAATCCTGGCCATACAGCCCCAAGGGTGATTTGATCATGGTTGCTTTGAGCATGGTATGCATAGTATGGACATACTGGGTCTACATTGTGGGGATTGGATATATGGAGTGCGTGTACATGTGTGTTGCAGAACCCAGATCCTCTGGGGATGGTGGCTGGGTGATGTGGACCCAGGGCAGTGACCTGTAGAGCCAGAGTCTGACTATAGTGACAGTGACAATGTCCTAAGTGGAAACCAGATTGTGAGGGACAGAGGGTCCTGCAGAGGCCAACAGAGGTTGTTTATTAATGTGGCACATTCACGACATAGGAGATGCTTCTCAACTACCTGTGCAGTTATTCCACGAGCATGTATGATCATACTTTGTGCAGGAGACTATGCCAGGCCTGGGAGTGGGCCGGGGTCAGGAGGGCGGCAGGATGGGCAAAAGGGTAAGGACACAGGAATGGATCCAGACAGACCTGCCCCCCAGAAGCTCTCTGTTTAGTAGAGAAATGGAAACATCTGCTAGGACAGAAGCATCCACAATGTGCCACCAGAGTGGAGGTGCCAGCGCCAGGCAGAGGGACAGCAGTCTGGAGGTCAGAATGGCGCAGCCAAGAAGGCCTGGAGTCCTAGGCTTCAAACTTTGCCTTAAAGACGGAGGCTGGTCCCAGAGAGCAGGCAAGTGACTCAGTATTCTACCTATTTTAGGAAACCTCTCCCCCAAAGGCAGGCATCGGGGCCACTCCTGTCTGCTTGAGAGAGGCTGAGTCCAGATCCAATTGCTTACTAATGGTGGAATCATTCAAAAAAAAAAAAAAATCATAGACTGAATGCAGTGAAAAGCCCAGAAATTGAAACCTGAGGGGCTTTTTTTTTTTACCAGGGAACAAGAAATGAGTGGGTGTGGGAAAGATAGCCTCTACCATCCACAGGATTCATCCCTCCTGCCCCCCAATTAATATAAAATGTTCAAGTCTCAATAAAGCAGGCTTCCCCTGGATTCTTCTGGCTCCTGGAGTTTCTCAGTCAAGTTCTCATAGAATGCTTCACGACATATAATATAGGCCTGAAATGTGCTCCTCATCTAAGGCTGGAGGTCCAGGGGGCAGGTTTGAAGGGAGCTTAGTTCAGATCAGACCTCCCTGCAGGAAGGGATGAGGTGGCTTCCGGCCTGGCTGTGGGGTCTGCAGGGGCAGAGGGAAAAGAGGGGAGCAAAGCTTCCCAGGGAGATGGGGTCAGAGGGGTTCTTCCCGGCAGCATTTGCGTGGGAAGTGGCTCAGCCCTGGGCTTGTGAGTGGGGAGGGCAGAGTTGCTCAGTTGTGTAACCTTGCAGAGCCTGCTTTCTTGTGTATAAAATGGCAACAGTGGCGTCTAACCTCAGAGGGCTGTGAGAACTCATGAGATGATGGATGGCAGAGCATTTTGTAGTGGAAGAACCGTAATACAGAGGCTCCTGGTGTGCTGCATGCACACTACCACCTGAGCTACCAGGCTGATGCCCAATTGCCCTGTCGTCTGATGCTACTTCCAGACTCAACTCTGGTGGCTGGAGCACCCCTGTATCTGTGGTTAAGGGTTTCATCCTGGCGGGGGGCAGAGAGGGTCACTCTGGGTTTGCCCACAGAAGAGGCAGGCCACAGAAAGGTGTCAGAAGGCTGTGTCAAGCCCATGGGCTCTGGAACCTGACTACTGGTTTCAGGTCCTGGCTGTGAGACTTACAGGACCTTGGGCAACTGGATTTTAGGTTTTTCAGCTTTACTGGGATGTAACTGATAAACTTGGGGGAAAGATATTAACCTCTCTGTATTTCAGTTTCTTTATCTGCAAAATGGGCATTATAGTAGTACTTTTCTCCAAGGGTAGTGGTGAAGATGAACTAAGTTGATCTACATAATGTTCTTAGAACAGTGCCTGGCCCAGAGGAGGTGCTAAAAATGCTTTAGGCATTTGGATTATTACATGTGGCCCAATAAGAGCCTAGGCCCACTGCCGATGTAAGAAAAGAGACTCAGATGTCCCTGCTCTGTGCCACTTTCATAGTGCTGGCCTTGTTTCGTTCTCACAACCATCCTGCAAGACGTTCCACGTGAGAGGTGAGGTTTGAGGTGACCTTCCCTAAGTCACCCAGTTGGCGAATGGCAGAGCTGAGACCCAAACCCAGGTTTCCCTGACTCAAAGCCTGCCCAGAGCTCTCCCCACGCCGCCAAGCAGCTTCTGTTGAAGAACCATGGGGAGTGACGGGAAGCAACATCTACTACTGAACACCTACTGTGTGCTGAATTCTCAGACTGTGATGTCACCATCTCCCTACTCTGGAGGTCAAGGGCAGCACCTTTTTGTCACTGCTGTGCTCTAGACTACAACTCCCTCTTGCCTGCTGAATTCAGCACAGACCACCCCAGCATGCAGGAGCCAGCCTGCTCCACCCCCCATTCTTTTCCTCCCTATTCCCCACACCCCTGTTCATCTGCGCCTGCAGGCTGGGGAGCCCTGGCCCGGCTTCCCTGTGCCTGTCTCAGGGAAGTAACACCCCTCTCTTCAGAGACAGGCAAGAACTCTTGTTCAGTAGTGTTTTTGGAGAGAACTCTTTTGAGGTTTTTTTGTTGGTGGTGGTTTTGTTTTATCCCCATTGTTAGTTTTCTTATTAGCCCCACCTTGCAATAATGTATTCATGACCTTATCTGCAACATCTTTCATTTTCCAGACATAATCACATCTCTGGCAGGAATCCTTTCCCCTCCTGGGGTCCATAATCAGCCTGCAGATGGGATTATTGGTGTTAATGACTAAGTGGGGCGATGGTTGCGGGGGCCACGCTGGGTGGGGTCTTGAAACTCGCGGACAGAGGTAGCAGGAGGGCAGTGGGTCTTTCCTTCATTCTAGCCTGGGAGGTAGTTTGGTCTGTGGGCCCTGGGCCTCTGCTCCCCCTCATGCCTCTGGGTGCACACGCCCTGGCACTTCTTGTCCTTCCCAACAGCTTGTTTCAGCTCCGCTTTACATCCGCCCAGGATACAGGGGTCCGTGCCCCCATATTACAGGAGGTAAGGTTAAGGCACAGAGAGGAGAAGTGACTTGGGCAAACTCAAGCAGCGAGTGGGCGGCACAGCCAGGATGGAAGCCCAGGTCTGAGTCCTGGGTGGTCCTCCCCTCCCCGCCCAGCTGTTCTGAGGGGAGTCTGGCCTTGGAGCTGTAAGCCCTGGCTTCTAGGCCCAGCTTGATCGTCTTAGACAAGACTCAATCACCACTCTGACTTTCAGTTTCCTCATCTGTGAGATACAGCTAAAATACCCAGCCTTTTTCCCCACGAGAGAGCTGTGAGGACTGACAAGCTCAAGTGTGAGGTGGCTGGGCCCCAAAGTCAGGAGGGAGAGACGGGGCACCCCAGCCCACCTCCCCTCCAGGGCAAAGGCTGGGGGCTCACTAGGCTGCAGCTGAGAAATGAGGTTGCTGGGGTTGTCCCCTTCCTGGGGAAAGGCTGAGAGAGTCTCAAAGCTGGCTATTCACCACGTAGCCACAGCCCTCCGGGCCAGGCACCTTAGTTTGAGGTTAAAAGTACAGGCTCTGAGTTCATACAGCTATAGGCTCAGCTGCTGAGCTGCTGGAGGCCACTTAGGACGGTTACTTCACCTCTCAGCCTCACCTTCCTCATCTGCAAAGTGGGGATCCTAACAGCCTGACATACAAGGTGGTTGTGCAGATGAAGTAAATAATGTATGGCGAGCAGACTGCCTGACCTAGGCTTGCCAGTGTTACTCTGCTGCACACGTGGGCCACCATCACACTAGTGCAGACATCCCCTTCCTCCAGACCTTTAAGGGGGGCTCCTCTGCCTCACGGCCCACCCTCGGCATCTGTGGGGTGGCCAGGACGGGGGTCGAGGCGGCGGGGACCGAATCCCGTCAATATCAGAGACATGGATGGAAAGATGATGGGGAGTGTTGAAAGCAAAGGATGCCTCACACCTGCCCCAGAGCTTCTGCTGCTGCAGGGGGGAGGTTGGGGGGAGCTGCAGGCCCCAGGCCTGAGACCAAAGCCCCAGCTCCAGGCCCCAGAAATGAGGACGTGAGTGTGGCAGGGAGAGGGTGGTGTGACATGGGGACCATTTATTTTTTAGAACAGAAGAGTCAGCAGTTTCCCCTAATAAAGCCACAGACCGCAGGGGGTCCCCAGGGGGAAGGCTGGACTCAGCCTTAGTGACATAAAGCCAATTTTCCCTACTTTGCTCTGTGGATTAATTGTCCACCCACACCCCGCTCTGCCCTGGGGACAGCAGACTCAAGAGATGGAGGCAAAGGTGGAAAAGAGCATTGGACTGGGACTTATGTCACCTGCTTTCCACCCTTCTGTTCAGGATTTGCTCTGTGACCTCATCCAAGTCAGCGTCCCTCTTTGGACCTTGGTTTCCTTCTTTGTAAAATGAGAGGATATATGAGGGAAGGGCTGAGCATTTTTCCAGCTCTGCCATTATGAAGAATAATTCCCATTTTGTGCTCATGCTAACCCTGAAGGGCTAACCCATTTCATAGGTGAACTAGGGCTCAGAGAGGCTGAGAACATTGCCTAAAGTCACACAGCTACTAAGCAAAAGATTTGGGATTCTAATCCAGACCCATCTGACTCCCAAGTCCATACCCTTGCCTCTAGTGTATCATTTCTACGATGACATAAGGAACCTTGACAATCATTTATGGAGAGTTGCACTACATGCCAGGCTTGTTCTAAGCATTGTACATATTTTATCTAATTCAATCCTAAGAATAACAGTCTCACATAGCACCTGTATTTATTCCACTTTATGGATGAAAAACTAAGACTTAGAAGCTTAAGTAACTGGGTCGTGGCCACCCAGCAGGTGATGGCAGAGCTGGGATTTGAGTACTAGTCTGTGTACGAGTATGTGTGTGTATGTATGGGGTCATTTCTGCTACTTGGCACCAGCTGGGCTCTTCTGCTCACACGGCATGGCAGCTGGAGAGTAAATTCCTTGTCCCCGGTGCAGCATCCGGGAAGATCTCTTACTATATATAATAATTAGGAAGCTAGTCAATGGTGGGGGCTGGGACCCAGGCTAAGGAGCTGGCGTTCTGCTCTTGGGGCTAATCGTCTACAGGAGATGCACACACACTGTGTACGTGTGACCTGGCTGTAATTATCAGTCCCCAGTCTCTTCTGCCCCACAGCTTAGGAGCCACACAAGAGGCAGACACACACTTGGCTCAGTTGAGGGGGTGGAGGGACATCTTTAAAGGGCATCACAAACCTTGGAGGAAAATTCAATCACTGCTCCAGTGGTCTGGGTTTTCATAACTTCCACCCCCTTCCGCCTTTCCCCAGCCAAGAGCAGCCGAGGTTTGTGGACGACCTACCGACAGCACGCAGAAAGGGGAGAAAGATGTGGAAACGAGTTTGTTCATTCGGGTGATGGAGTGCCCGCTCCCCTTGCCAGCGTGCAGGGTTCAATAAAGGCAGACAGGGCTTCAAAAAATTGCAGCATAAATAGATGAGCCCTTTAAGGTAATAGAAATTCTGTCATCCAGGGGAGAAATATAGGCCCCGAATCCCACGGGAGGGGACACCAGGCTCCTCTCCCCCGTCTCCCATGCTCCCCATTCCTATTGTAGCCCAAGCTGAAAGGGGACATCTGTGCTGAAGAATGACCCGAGGGCCCCTTATCTCCCAGACACATGGGCTCCAGGCAGGGAGGCGGCACCCAGGAGGGGGTCTGGGCAATCAAGTCTTTGCAGCTTTGGCAGTGACCTCACAGGCTATTCACTCCAGGTGCCAACGTGGCAGCCATTAGTCCGAGAGCAGCGCAGAAGGCTTCACGGGGGTGGCTGCATAGGTGGGGCTGAGAAACTGGCCTTCTGCCCCCTGTGACGAGCAAGTCTATTCTTGGTTCTGTGGCTGCCCTTGGGGACTCAGGAACCCTTGGCAACCCTGCAGCTCCCCAGCCAGGAGGAAGTTTCAACTAACTCTGCTCTCTTCCTCTTACCCCCCCCCATTTCTACCTGTACCCTCAAACAGGGCACTCAGGCCAGGGCCAGTCAGCTTCTTCAGTTGTGGGGACCCCTTGGGGTAAAGAACAACAACAATAGCACTGGCAGTGTCAACAGTAATAATAATAATAACGGCTAACACTTATTGAAAGCTTACCAACATGCCAGGCATTCTAAGTACTCTATATATATTAATTAATTTAATCAGCCAAATAATCCAATGGGCTTTGTTATTATTCCCCTTGAGAAGACAGAGGCACAGAAAAGGAAAGCATCTTGCCCAAGGCCACACAGCTTATACACAGCAAAGCTGGTATGTGAAGGTAGGAATCTGGCTCCTGAGTCACCACTACACAGTACTGCCTAAGGCAGCAGGTCACACCACTTACCCACAGGACCTGGAGATGAAGCTGGGGAAGACTGCCGCAGTCCCACTGCAGCTGCCTGTTTATCTGAACTGTCAAGAAGCTAATGGGCAGATTCAAGCCCCAGCCTTGCTGAGAAAAGCAATGAATTTCTTTCCTGTAAAGATCAATTCTGGAAACTTCTGCTTTAAGGACACTGCTCTTCCCAAGAATTTCATTCATCTCAAAAAGAGTAGATTGAGCACGATGTTCACATGGTAGGAATGATGGGGTGGGGGTCAGTAGGAGTTGCAGGGCTGGAGGGAGACAGACTCTGAGTATGAACCATGTTCTGTGGGAAAAGGGGAGATGGAAGGGTTAATTCTGAAGAGAAGAGTATTCAGGGAAGACTTCATGGAAGAGGCAGGCTTTGATCTTGGCCTAGAAAGCGGAGGAGGATTTTCATAAACTGAGATTAGGATAGTTAGAGGGCATTTTAGGAAGAGAAAAATGCTTGAGAAAAGGCACAGGCTAAAGCCCCAAAGCAGACACTATGCTTGGGAAGTGAGTTATGTGTGGCTATGGGACAGGTTTGTGGCAGGACTTAGCAGGAGATGAGGTTATGGTGGCCTAACTAGTTTTGAGAGCAGGTTACAAAGGACTGGAGTTTAATTTATTGGGTGGATAATGAGAAGCCATAGAGAGGGGTGATGTGTCTTTAATCTCCAAGTGGATGGGCAGCTCCACTGAGTGCCCTCACCACAGTTTGGCTACTCCCCTAGCCCAGGTAGGTGGGAAGAATGATCCTCACGGTCTGGATCATTCGTCACATGGTCACACCCAGGGCTCTGTGGGCTTGAGTCCCTGTCATGTGACACTCCCTCTTCCCTCCTCACCCTTGTTTACTATGGTAATCTAACTGGGTGAGGGTCCTGGGTTCTAGCAGTAGGCTGACCAGTCGTGTTGTTTTAAACAGGACAGGAAACAACGGTACTGTCCCAATTCAAACAGTCTGTATAGTTAGCCTAGTCTCACTGGGCTAAATTCAAGGTGTCAGTAGGCTGACCATACGTACCACTTGAAACGGGACAGTACCCTTGTTTCCTGTCCTGTTTAACACAGGACATCTGGTCAGCCTAACAGGGCAAGAACAACCTTGACGCAGAGACGGGTGGGGCTGTCCGGGGTGCTGAAACAAGGCCACGCCCAGTCTTAAGCAATTCCATTTGAATGACTGGCTCCCACACCATCGTTTCTTTGGTGAACAGAATTGCATTCCTATCTTACAAATGAGAAAGAGAAGCCTCAAAAGTTACCACAACCAGACCAGGAACTTAGCTTCTTGCCTTCCAGCATAGGGCTGTTTTCTGGCACCTGTGAGTACCAATGTAATTCAGCAATGCACGCCCCGAGTGACTCCATTGCTACCGCCACCCTAACATGTGAAATGCCCAGAGTCTCTTCCCACCTCCATCTCTATGTCCGTTTCTGGCAGGCGTGCTCCCCCCAGTGCATCTTGAGCTGACCACTCAGGGTGCTTGGGTAGACCTGCCTGGAATAGCAGCGGCACACGTTCACGGCTCTGCTCCGATGGAAACTCCTGGGTGGAGCTCATCCTGACACTGGAAGGCAGCGCTGAACTTGGGGGAAGTAATGTTCCACCACTACTCTCCTCGTTCACCGATCATGACTACCATTTTTACTGAGTATCTATTGTGTTCTAGGCTGTGAACCGTAAACTTCCCTATGAAGTGTCTCACTCTCGTGCCCAAATCTCCTCTCAATAGATGAAGAAATCCAGGGTTGGGCAGGATAAGTGATTTACCAGTAGGCAGGGTAGGGATTGCAGGGTCAGAATTTAAGATCAAATTTGTGTGGTTTCGTAGTGACCCACCAATCAAAGCCTGTTATCTCGTATATGAGACTTCAGTGGCTCCCCCCACTGCTGGCTTTGTGATGTTGGACAAGTCACTTATCCTGTTTGAATTTCGTCCTCATTTGCAAATTGAGGAATGTAAAAGTACAGCTCCAGAGGGCTCTTGTGAGGCACAGAAATGAAGCATGCAGCAAAGACTCGATAAGTATTTGCTGCTAAGGTGAATATGATTATTATTGGGTACAAGTTCTTTGATGGCTGGATGGGTGTAGGATTGTTAGACTTTCCACATGCCCAGCTGGGAAGGTGGGTAGAAAGGAGAAAGAATGTGAAGGTCAGCACACTCAGAGTGCTACACAGGACTTGCTTCTGCCCTATATTCTCCTGGCCTTAACGGGTGGGGACCACCTGGCTGGAGCAGACAAGTCACTGGCCTCCCAGGGTGGCTCTGCACTACTTTGCCAGCACTCCTTATATTTATGTTGAGCCTGAGACCATTCTCAGCCCTCAGAGACTCTGCTTTTGTACTTGTAAAGCTATCCCAACATCCTCCTTAAAGAGCCCTTGGCAGGATGAGGGCAGCTGAGGATGTAGCTTCACCTCCATTACCGTGTTGCTGCTCAGTCCATGAGGAAGCAGGGCTGATGTGACTCCCCTCTTACAGATGAGGAAATTGAGGTCCCGCAAGGCGAAGTGACATGTCCAAGGTTACTGAGCCTAGGCTCAAGGTCTTTAAGCACTCAGCGCTCTTTTAATTAGTCTAATTAATTTCCCATCCTCAAAGTCTTTCAAGGAAAAAAGCAGGTACATAAATTCACAAGCCAACAGATAAATAAAGGCACTGCTAATTATTATGGACTGTAGGACGTTCGGGGGGAAGGTCTCACTCAAGTCTGCTCTGCGGGTTGCCCCCATCCCCCACCCTCCCCAGAGCTAGCTAATTGCAGAAAGCCTTGTTCATGCAGAAGCTGGGGTGAGGGCAGCAGTAATGAGTTCCCCCTTGGAGCCTGGTGCGTGCAGGAATGAGTCACACTGGATGAGAACAACTGACTGCTCTGCAGTCATCTCCAGTGGCTCCTGCTCAACACGCCACAGAGCCCAGAAGAGCCTTTCTAGGTACAGTGAGGCCGGGCTGGAGGAGATGGATGGGAATTCATGTGGGCTCATCAGGGCAGCTTGGCTCACAATCTGTCTTAGCCCCAAGCCCCAGGAGGAGGGACTCCACAGCTAGACAATTCCTGTGAGTGCCAAGTCCCACAAAGTTCGAGGGCAGGAAGCCACTTGCATCCCAGAGGTGAGGAAGAGAGGCGGTGGCCAGCCTTCCAAGCTGTTGGAGCTCTGGCCTGGGAGCAGTGGGCACACAGATACCAGCCTCCCCAACCCCTCCTAAGGTCCCGACTGCCCCTTCTTCTAGGCCAGCAGCTAGAGGTAAAGAATGGGGAACAGGGAGGCGGGACTCCCAGCAGGCCCAGAGGCAATGTATGTAATAATCAGACCATAATAATCTCAGTAAAAACCGTTTGTAAACATGCACACACACACGCACACACACACACGCACACACCTCCTTCCTCCCACTTTCCCTCATTTCCCTTATAAGAGTGTGTCTCTTAACTTGGTCCATGGAGTCTGCATAGTAGACCATCTTATAAATCAGTTGGTTCATCTCTCCCTACAAAGTCATCATTTACATGACAGGGGAAGCCACATGCCCAAAGCCCCAGAACTACCCAGTAGCCAAGCTGGGACAGGGGTCAGGATGCCCACTAGCAGTGTGGTGTGGTCAGTCCCCTGATCACTTGGCTATGTGAGATTCTAATCCCAAACAACTCTTCTCTCCCACCCAAGCCCCAAACCTAGAGCACTGCATTTTTCTGTGGACAAAGCTTACATCAATAAAGGTAAATTAGAGAGGAAGCCTGCAGGAAGAACAGATGCCACTGGAGTTAATTTTCACCCAGTTTATCTGCATGGGGGAGGAGGAGGAGGCAGCTGAACACAGTTTTGTTCTATAGACCAAGGGCAACCTGCCTATAAGACATTGTCACCAGGCAAACCCACAGTCCCATATTGTGATCTGCATTGTAGATCAGTGGATCTCCACCCTGGCAACACCTTGGCCTCAGACATTCCACACCCAGACCAGTTACACATGCATCTGTGGGTGGGGGGCACATTGGTGTCTGTAAAGCCCCCCTTGTGGTTCTCCTGCGCAGCCCAAGTTGAGCCCCATGCCCTTCCTAAGCACGTGAGGCCACCGGCCAGCAGCAGTGGTCTCACCTGCAAGCACGTTAGACCAGCAAAGCCTTAGGACCTTCCCCAGATCTGCCAAATCAGACCCTGCACTTTAAGAAGCCATTTAGTGATTCCTCAATTCACTAAAGCCTGAGAAGCGCTGAGGCTGGGTACTTTATATATCCCTTCTCTACACCTGACAGCAACCTTGCAAGGCAGCTGTTCCATTCCACAGGTGAGGAAACTCATCCTGAGTGAGGCGAATTCACTGGCCTGAGCTCACACCCTTGGTGAGTTGGACAGCCAGGATGGGACACCAGTCTGATTCCAAAGGCCACACTTTCTACTGCACACACCACTTCCGACAGCATAACAAAAAGTATGGCCACAGGGGACCCTTGAGTGTTTGGGTCGAGATCCACTTTCACCGCCAAGTTCCCTAGAATCAAACCTCATAAAGACCAGCATAATTCATGAGGAAATACAAATAATAAACAAACACATGGGAAAAGGTTCACTCTTCCTAGTAATCAGAGAAATGCAAATTAGAACAACATTGCAGAGCCATTTTCTAGCTATATAATTAGCAAAAATTAAAAAATAATGTTAGCAAAGTTGTTTTGAAATAGGTATGTTCATATACAGCCGGTGGCAGTATAGATTTATATAATGCTTAAGGAAAGTAATATGGCAACATCCATCAAGAGCCATCAATAATTATGTCTACTGACCCTGGGAATTCACCTGAAGGAAATCATTCAACAGGAGGGGAAAAGCCATTTGTAGGAAGCAGCTCATTGCGACATTTGCTGGGAATACTGGCAGCACCTCGATATGCAGCAGTAAGTGGATGGCGGAGTAAACTGGGGGTATATCAGCCCCTGCAGTGTTAGGCAGCCATTTGAAATGATAATTAAGAAGCCAAAAGCAGCAAATGTGGGCGAAACAAAGCAGAATGCAGAACTGCCCATGTGCACTGTGGTTATTACGTTATAAATATATAGATGCTCCTCAACTTATGATAGGGTTATATCCTAACAAATCCATAAGTTGAAAATATCGTAAGTGGAAAATGCATTTAATATACCTAACCTGCCAAACATCACAGTTTAGCCTACCCTAACTTACAAGTACTCAGACCGTCACCTTCCCCTCAGTTGGGCAAAATCATCTCGCTGCTGTTGCCCAGCATCAAGAAGAGCGTTGTACAGCAAGCACATCACGAGTCCAGGAAAAGATCAAAACTCAGTATAGAAGTACAGTTTCTACTGAATGTATTGCCTTCACACCGTCATCAAGTTGGGAATTCCTAAGCCAAACCATTGTAAGTTGGGGGCTGTCTGTATTGTGTGCCTGAAGATATGGGGGTGGAGGAGCTAGCCACAAAGACAACTGGTGTTTCAGGGTGAGGGGACAATGGAAGCATCTCCTCCCTCTACTCCTTTTACAACTGCAAACCCCAGCAGAATTGACCCTTTGAGAACAGCCTTGGGGGCTCTCTGGTCATGGGCTCTGTCTTTGAGGGAGACAAGGCCTCACACTCATTCTTTATCCCTGGGCACAGGGCCACAGTCCCGATTCCACCTGGAGGCAGGAGGAGTGGGCCCCTCCTCGCCTGCGTGGGACTGCGGGGCACAGAACCGTGGGAGAACCCTCCCATCTTACCATGAAGCCTGGGGCACAAGTGCAGCTCCCAGTGATGCTGTGGCAGTAGGCGCCGTTCTGACAGGTGCAAGGCAGCTGGCAGCCGTCGCCATAGTAGCCAGCAGGGCAGGACTCATTGCAGTGGGGGCCAGACCAGCCTGGCTGGCAGGTGCATGCTCCAGTTACTGGGTGGCAGCTGAGCAGTGGAGAGAATGAGGACAGACAGATCAGGGATGCGGGCATGTCCCACTCTCTGCCCACACCAAGTCTAGTCTGCCCCCGGGTAGTAGGATCAAAGGGCCTCTGAGGCTAAATTGCTTAATCCTTCATTTGTTTATCGGAAGAACCCAAGGTTCTGTGGTCTTATTGGCCCCAAGAAACCAAGGCTCGTGGTGATTATGTAATTTGCCACTAAAGTCACATAGAAAGGACATGACAAAATCAGAATTAGAACACAGCTCTCTGGACTCCCAAACAAGCGCTCTTTATGACACAAATACACAGAGACCCAAGCAGAAGGCAACCTCTTTCAGTCCCTTCCCTCATGGAGTACGGGGTCCAGAGCTTCACCCACACTGCACCCAAGGCAGATGCCAGGTGTGGGGGCAGGCCCATGAGGGCTGCAGTGGCATATCACAGGTACTCAGTGAATATCTGAGACCTCGGGGCACATACCTCCCACCCACCCTCCAGCAACCCCCTATTTGCTTTGCCAGGGCTCTTTAAGAGAGACAGGTCGCCTTCATCCCCTACCTGTCTAGGTCAAAAAAAGGACCACTTGGCTGCAGGCAAGAATTACTTGTCAAGATGTGAATGGGGCAACCTCTGGCTGGCGAAGTCAGCCATTCATTATCAGAGGGCATACGGGGGGTGGTGACTGTGTACTTCTCAGCGCTTCTGCAGGCGTGTCCCAGCTGCTGTGTCTGACACCTGTCACTACACTGGTTCCGAGGCCACGCTTCCCCGGGTGCGTCCTGCGAGCGCACAGCAGGGCAGAGCACGTTCCGGGAGACCTGGGACTCCTCTGAGGCACAACTTGGGCTTAAAGACTTAGCCCCTTATCAAACTTTCTTAGAGCTGTGCTGCGGTTAAAGACCTTCCACCCAGCCTTCCTTCTTCCCTTTTCTCCTTCCCATGGGTCAGATCTGCACTGCAGTCTGATGCCCTTGCAGCCTCCTCCCCACTTTGCCCTCACAGCTCTCTCCCTAGAAAAGCTCTTGTGCTTGATATCTGCTTGTGGGAGGACCCAGACTACACTATCGAGAACATGTTGGATGGTAGAGACAAGCCTCCCTGATTCCCTGTGCCACCTGCCTCCCTGCACCTGAGTCCCATGGAAGGGAAATGGTTGAAGGAAGCATGCCCTGGGCTGGCAGGGGGAGCCTGAGCACAAGTCTTAGCTCTGCTCAGTTCCCCAAGGGCTCGGGCTTTGTCTCCTTGGGCCAGTGGCAGATAGACCTTCACTGCCTGGCTCATATTCTCAGCCCAATTAAATATTTGGGAATGAATACTATTTTTATTATAAGTAATTATTTTCTTTGTCTTGATTTGTTTATCATCTGTCTCCCTCACCAGGTAACAGCTCCACCGGAGAGGGCCCCCTCTCTATCTCACCTCTGCATTGTACCCACCAGGGTCCCTGGCACACTGCAGATGCTCAGTACGTATTTGGTGAATGAAATAATGAACAAACTAATTGTGTGAAGCCCAGACAAGCTATTTCTCTTCTGGGAGCCCTGGTTTTCTCACAGAAAATGAGGGATGGACAGGGGCAGACAGTTCCTGAATAGTAAGTGTAAGTAGCTAATAATCATTTTGGAAATGTTGGATTGTTAATTAGTCTCATTAATAATCAAATCAGTAATTGGATATTATATTTTTCTCTATCAAAACAGTAAAAAAAAAAATTTTAAGAGAGCAATGCTGGTAAAGGTTTCTGGAACACAATTTGGGGTTATGTATCAGGAGTCCTAAAAATATTCAGAGCTTTTGGTCTTGTAATTCCAGAATCTATCCTAAGGAAATAATCATAGTTGTGGGGAAAGATTTATGCACACAGATGTTCCCTGAAGCATTATTTATAACAGTGGGAAATGGAAGCAATTTAAATAATAAATAATATGTGACCAGGCTATTAAAACACCAGGCAATTTACACATATATTTCTAGTTATCGAATAAGCCTTTGAGTTTGGCATTATTAGTACCTCTATTTTACAGATGGCACTTGGAGGTTATGTGATTTGCCCAAGGTCACGTAGCTAAATCAGTGGCAGCTGAAATTCAAACCCAAGTCTGTCTGACCGTACTCTGTCTACTGCCCATGCCACCTCTGAAAACAGTACTGGTTGAATGAATTATGACAACCCCTATGAAGGAGTGTTAGAGAAGCATTCAAACGTTTTCCAAACTACTTAATGGTATGATTTAAGGGTAAGTGAAATAAGCAAATTATATATACAAAGTCGTGATCTAAAATATAAAAGGAGCGCTATAGACATATACAGCCATGGATGATGAATGAACAAATTACACCAAAATGGTATTTGGGCTCCCCTCTGGGTTGAGAAATTAGGAGTGAGTCTGAGGATTTTCTTTAAATTTCTCTGTATTCTCTAACACTCCCACACTGAGCCTCCATTATATGTATAAATAGATATAAAGCAATAAAAATGATAAATATGTGAAGAAGAAGGATGCATGTAAGGGATGAGTGTGTGAAGCCTTCCTGACCTTCATGGCTCCAGAAAAATCTCTCCCTGTAGGGGACATAGTGGCCGGCCTGGGTGCCCCGGAGCAGGTGCCCCCACTTGGGGGCCCTGACCCTCAGCCAGAGAGCTGTGCAGTACCCCTCCTGTTCCAACACTGAGCAGAGCCCTTCGGCATGGCCCTGCTCAGTTCCGACTTTCTGGGGCCTCCTCTGGAGCCTTGGTTTGGGGTTGGAGGGACTGGCCCAGTCCCCAGCGTGGAGACTGACCTGACTGGACCCAGGAAAGGAGCAGGCAGTGTTGACTGCAGCCCTCAGCTCTGCCCAGCCTGGGTGACTCTAAAGAGCATAGGGACCCTGCTACCCTTCCCATCAATCGCCTGGCTTTGCTCGCTCTGGTGGGAGCAGCATTCCACGACTTCCAATCACTCCCGCCTTTCCCGCTTTCCATCGCGGCGCCAGCGTTTTGGCTGCTCGGGGGTGTGTCTTTGCACCAATTTTACTTTTTACTCTGGGAACCAGAAAGCGCAACACCAAACCCGGACTCACTTCTTTCTCTCTCCTTTCAACGTTCCTACATTCTATTTAAGAAAACCAGACCTCTATTTCCTTACTTTGATTCTTTGTCAAGTATTGTAAAACCCCCCAAGTCCCTTTGAAAAGAGAGTGCGGGATGACTGAAGCAAGGACTGAGGAGCCTGCACGGTCATCGCCTTTCTCTGCTCCCCTCCTCCCAGTGAGGGCAGAGCCAGTCCCTCGGGTCACAAGGCGGACAGGTGATGCTGGTTATAGGCCCAGGCGAAGTCACCGCACCTGGTGCCCAGGCTGGTTAGTTTGCTCGGTTTCTGTTCCCTTGCCTTTCTCCCCTTTTCCCCAGACACAGATTCATCACAAGCCAATGGCAGCTGAAAACTGAACGTAAGATTCTTTTCAGGGTGGATCTTTCTGCCCCTTTTTTCCCCAGCTGCTCTGAGATTACTCTCAATGTCGTATCTGTTGGCCAAATCAGATCTTTCAGAGGTAATACAGTGTTCCCTCGCCACTTCGCGCTTCATGTTTTGCGGCTTCAGTGCTTCGCGGGTTTCCCCAAAATATTCATCAAAAAATAAAAATGAAAAAATACAACCATGTCGGCAGCCACATTGCGGAAAGGAGCGTTGACGGGGTTTTAGTGTTGTGTTGGCGATAACTTGTTTTGTTTAAGCGATAACTTTTTTTATTAATTAAGCCCTTATAATGCCGCCTAAGCGCTGTGCCCCTGCGAAAGCTTCCTCCGGGGCGCCCAGAACCCCGTTGACGGGGTTATGTCCTTGTACAGGGAAATTCTGAAGGAAAAGAAAAAACAAAGACAACAACGACCCATCACCCTGTTTCTCTCCAAGGTAAAGCCCCCGGCTCTACCGTCAGCGCCTCCAGCAGAAGAGGCTCCGAGGGAGCCTAACGCTTCTACGAGTCACGTGAGAGCCTCTCCTCCGCCACCCACACAAGACTCTTCGCCTCTCTCAGAAAGCAATGTTGATTCATGTTTATTACTGTATAAGGTTTTGTCATGAACCTTATTCATTAGCACTGACACGTTTAAGTAAATACGTATACTGTTGTAATTTTTGTCTTAAATGAGTAAAGTATGAATACTGTTTACATATTTAAAACATTCTTGTACCCGCATACACGAACATTCCTAGGGGCAAATCCTACTTCGCGGTTTTTCAGCTTTTGCAGAAGGTTCTGGTCCCCATTAACCGCGAAAAACGAGGGATCACTGTACATGATCGTGGTGGCTGGAATTCGTCCCTGAGGACCCCATTGTGGAGGACACACTGAAGAGGCACAGCACACAGGCACACCCTTTCTCAAGGTTATTCTTCATGAAGGAGGAAGGCTTCTTCGTGTGGGCTACAAAGCATCTATAAAGGGACTACAGCAAGGAGGAATCTTGTCAGCCACTTCTTCCTTCCTGAGGCAGGTGGGCTTAACGTCTTTGAAGCAGCGTCTCCAGAGGGGCAGAGCAGAGAGGCTGGGGCTGAAAGAGTAGGGTTTTCTTTGGTTGGGGGCTGGGACGACTTGTGTCCCTAGGAAAGATGCTCAAGGCCTTGCTGGGGCTGTTGTAAGGAAGCTCTTACAGCAGAAGCCGGGGTGGGGAATGAGGCGAGGCTGCTGGTAGTCCCATGACCTATCACTTGGGAGTTGGATGGAAGCTTTACTTTCAAAAGCCACAAGAGAACTTTTACCTGCGCTGGCGATAGACAGATTGGGAAACTGAGACACAGAGAGAAACCCACATATCAGGACATTGCTTAGACATAGGCTGACCCGACGTACCATTTGAAATGGGATAGAAAACAACAGTACTGTCCCATTTCAAATGGTACAGAGCAGGTGTTTCTGACCCTGAGCCGATGTCTGTTCTATTTTTTTTAACAATATTTTAAAGATTTATTTATTTATTTATTATTATTATTATTATTATTATTGTTTTTGACAGAGAGAGAGAGAGAGAGAGAGAGATACAGAGACAGAGAGAGAACTGAACTGGGGGAACTCCCCAGTTCAGCATAGGGGTCCACACGGGCCGGGGCCGGAATTTGATCCTCGGTCCCCGGTGCTGCAAAGCGAGTGCTCAACCCACTGAGCCATCCCGGCTTCCCCATGTCCTATTTAAAAAAAAATATTTCACCCCTTTTTCTTGGCACACTGTCCCAGGGACTGAACCCCCAACATTCACAAGGCTGAGGCTGCAGAGATGGACAAGCCAGGAGCTCCTGCCCTGTGGGAGCTGTGACCCAGTTCCCTGCTGGGAGGCAGCCACACACACACTGAGGAGCCCAGCCTGGGGGCTGGCTGCCAGGTGCTCTCGGAACTCCCACCCCTAAGCAGTGCTACTGCATCCCAGTCCCTGAAACATGACACGCATTAAAGACAGTAAAGCAAATAATCATCAATATTGAATGGGCTGAGATTAGCAACAGAGAAGAGGGAGTCCTTCCAGATTAATAATGCATCGAGGACTCCATCCGCTGAAAAATAAATTATGCAGGGCATGGCTGCTCAGGCATAGGAAGAAAACAATAGCTCTTTAATTTGGGGGTAGGTTGGATCTCTGGCAGGGACTCGCCCTGCACTGGACCTCAGCAGCAGCCTGATTCTGGTTCTGGAGAGGGTCCTCCCTTGGCTTCTAGGCAGGGGCTGAGGTTCCTGGTGCTGTCCCCCAACTGTGAAGCAGTCTGAGGTAACTCCCCAGCTCCCTGACCAGCCATGTAAAACCCCTATGTTAAGAGCCTTGGAGCTCTCAGCCTGCCTGCCAGCCCAGAGGCCACCTCCTCCAGGAAGTCTTCCCCCAGTCTCCAGTGGTCTCAGCTCCAGGGATGGGGACTGAGGACAGATGCTATATAAGCTGTAACAGTCACTAAGAGGCCTCTGCTTGCAGTGACCAGAGGCTCTTGGGTGATTTGCGGAGAAACAAAAGCTGGAAATGAAGAGGGGCCAAGGCTAAGTCCTGGCTGTCCCAGAGTCAGTGCTGCAAACAGCAGCAGCACCCACTGCCCCGAGCAGCCAGTCCTCCCCTGAGCTGTCCTGCAGGCCGGAGGGGAGAAGAGAGACTCCCCCGGCCCTTCACCACCCAGATAAGGGGCAGCCACGGAGAGAGCTGTGGAGCCTTGGTCTGGGGCTTGACGGCCTCCTTTATTACCAGAGGGCTTGGCCCACTGGTGCATGAAGCAGGAAGTGAGGGGAGGTGGGAGAGGTGGCCCAGGGTGGCTCTGGGTTCTCTGCTTCCCAGATTCGGGCAGAAGCCCCGAAGGACACAGACTGCAGGGAGAGGATGCCTCAAGCATCGTCCTGACCAAGGTCCTGCTCTCCGTCCCTCGTGCTCCTCCACCCGAGCCAGGGCCGGCTGGGACAGCCCGCTCCAGGCCCGGGCCAGCCACACTGGTTTCTAAGGTCCCTTCGGGCGCTCTGTGGCTCCTGCTTCTGCCCCGCGGTCCTGTCTCCGGGCGTGGGGCTGCAGAAGCGCTTGGTTAGATGCAGAGCACGGAGAGGTGGAATGTTCTCTGGGACAACGCCTCCAGAGCCTGTGGCATCCCGAGTCCAGCCATCCCAGGGCCCCGGGACTGAGTGGCTCCACCCGACCCCCTCCCTGTTCCCCCGAGGGTCCCCAGGCTCCCTCTTGTTCCTGGGTGTGGGGTCTCAGGTTAGGCCGCTGTCAATGCTGACAGCCAAGTGTGGTGGACAGAGGCAGGCGGCCTGGGTCCTGGTCCTGTCAGTGTGGCCTGGGTTTTCCCTTCTTTTCATCAAAGTGGTCAGCAGAGGTGACTGCTGAGGTGCCAGCTGCCAGACCTGGATGCCTGGGCTGGAGGCGGGGATCTGTGCCCTCCCCCCCCCCCGCCCCCCCAGCTCCTACCTGACAGTGTTGTCGGCGTCACAGGGGCAGGGCAAGGTGCAGCCTGGGCCGTGCAGGCCCTGGGGACACAGCCGCTCCTGGCAGCGTGGGCCTTTGTAGCCAGCTTCACACTCGCAGGCGCCAGTGGTGGGTGAGCACTGGCCCCCGTTGTGGCAGTCACAGCGCTGTGAGCACTGGAAGCCAAAGGTCCCGAAGGGGCACTCCTCCTGGCACCTGCAGGACAGCAATGCCGGGCTGAGGCTGTGCCCCTCACCTGCCCTTCCAGACCCATCCAGCATGCACCCCCCGGCCTCCAGGCCTGCGCCTGCTGTGCTGCACACCCCTCCCCTCTGCCCTCTCCTCCTCCAGGAAGTCTTCCGTGCTTCAGTCACCCCAATCAGCTTGCCCCTCTGTCCCCCAGCTCTGAGCTTGTGCCACCATAACTCATTGCTTATGGGCCTGTGCGTGTGTTCCTTCAGTTTCTGACCTCAGTGAAATAGATGTAACATAAAGTTTACCATTTTAACCATTTAAAGTGTACAGTTCAGTGGCATGAAGTACGTTCACAACGTCTGTGCAGCCATTGCCACTATCCATCTCTGGAACCTTTTCATCTTTTCAAACTGAAATTTCTGTACCCGTTAAAACTCCTAACCTTATGTTTTAAAAATACATTTTAACATCTCTGAAAGCAGTTAAGTCTTATAACAGATGGCGTGCCACAGTTTTTGTCAGCATTTGTCATTCTTAGCAGTATATAAACTAATGATGTATCTTATAATTGGTGGCATCTTAGATTTGATAAAATGGAGTCATTTCATTTCTATTCACTGTCTCTGTTTGTTTGTTTGTTTGTTTGTTTGTTTGTGAGTCTTTGGGACAGGTGTATAGTCTCCCTTTGTGGTGCTAGGAGATGTGTCCCCACCGCCAGTGTGGAATTTCCCTGAGTATAAGAGGCATCCTCTCATGGGACTAGAGGATTCCTCTTGCTTGGACTGGGGATCTCAAGGCTGGGGTTAAGCCTCTCCCATCAACTGGTGGACTCCTCAAAAAGTAGGCCTGGGCCCCCTGCTGGAACCCTGTACTTGCAGCTCCCCATTGTAACGATAATTGTTTGACAGACAGACTCATAGCCACTGGTTGTGGATCCTCTGCAGGAGGGTGTGACCCCTGCTGTTGACCAACTGGCTCCCTGCACATGCCTGAGACCCTGCACCCCAGCCCAGGGCATGAAAATTCATTGTTACAGCAACTGGATCCTGGTCAGTTAAAAGGTAAACCTGGGGGCTTGTCGGGTAAAAGAGGGGGGTGACTTCTATGTCCCAGAGACAAGTGGGAATGGCCTCTGGGGTTTTGAATTATCTGGGGGCCTTTGATGATGTAGAGAATAGGGAACTGACCTACAACTCTACACCTGCTCCCTCATCATAAAACGGGGTGATAACAACTAAACCTCACCCAGTTGAGGATTAAATGAGATCATGTGCATATATGTTTAGAAAGGCGTCCTGTGCATGGAAGGGCTCAATTAGAAATGTTACTTATTATTACTCTTGTATTGTTTTATGAAGTTCTCATAACACAGCCCATCTGACCTTCTGCTTCAGATTCTGGTATAAAAAACCTCAAAGGAAAAGATTCCAAAATGTTAACAATGGAGTGGCCGGGAGGAATTGGAGGTGTTTTAATTGTCATGTTTTCCCATTTTCACGGCTTTCTAATTATTTTCGGTAATAATCAGGGGGTGGGGGCAATACAGATGTCTAAAAAATATACAGCCCTTGCTTCTTTATCGATGTGGGAGAATCCTGAGTTGGAGACAGTGTTGTCCACAACAGGGCCGGCAGACCCTGTGTGGGGGTGACCTCAGCTGCCTATTGTGAGAGTGAGTGGCCAGACCCCAGCGATGCGATAAGAGCAGCCAGCAAGTGCCCGGCAGATGGAGCAGCCAGTGTGTTGGGGACGAGTCTTGGCATCTGCACATTGGGGTGTCTCTGTCTCTTCTGTCTTTGTTGTCTGAGTCTACAAGGACAGGGCGAGGAGGAGGGTGCTGGGCGGTAGCCTTGACAACTTCCCTCACAGGAAGATGCCCCCCACTCTCCCCTCAGAGCCACTGTGGCAAAGGGACTCTGGCAGAACGGAGGGCAACAGAGGTAACAATGGCTACTTCCCCGGGCACTGAATGGAGAGGGACATCTAGCTGCTTGGGCTCCAAATCCTGTCCCCAGGCCCCTGAAGCAGCAAATACTCCCATAACCCTTACTTTGCAGTTGAGGAGGCTGAGATGCAGACAGGTGAGGTGACTGTTCACCCCTAGAGCACCTTCCTGCAAATCCTGCTGTGTTTTTAGCCAGTCTGAGGCCTCACGAAAGGAAAGAGGACAGGAAAGAGAGGGAGGAAGAGGACATAAAGAAGGGGGAATCTGGAGAAGGAATTGAAGGTGAAGACAAGAAGGAAGAGAGGAGGCAGGACAGGGGAGGTAACAAGGGAAACTGGGGCAGAAGGGGAGGACTGGAAAAGTTGGAAAATCACTATCTAAATTGCTAGACCCTGTTCAGCCTCAGAATGGACTTTTCGAGAAGTCACGGAGCTTAGCTCCTAAGATGTCTCAGACATCAGGGGAAGAAATCCAAGCCAGGAGACACCTCCCGACTCCCCTTCTGTTGAGCTGGAACATCCCTGTTCCCTCCCATCCAGCAGGACAGGGCAGAGCCCTGGACAGTGAACTTCTAAGGTCATTTCCCCACCTGCCATGTTTAGTGACTGACTCCCCAGCCCCAGAGAAAGAATCTGGAAATGAAATATTGACAGCCTAATCCATTTACATAATCAGCCTCTTTTTTTCCCTACTAACAATTTAAATATCTTATTTATTTAGAGATCAAGCAATGACTGCTAATGAATTTTACACAAAGCACGCTAATAACAGGGCCTGTGGAACAGAAGGGTAATCACAGCAGGAATTAGTTTTCTACTTAAACATCCTTCCTTTGCAACATATCAATCTAATGTGTCTGATATTGCCATTAACAACCAGATACATTGCTCAATTAAATTACAAAATGAGCTGCAAAGCCCTCGTTATGTTTCGTGTTTAACTTGCACAGGATTCTGCCTATCCAGGGAGGCCTGCATTATTACACCCACTCAACTTTAATATGCTTGTGATGATTTGGGGTGGGTTAATGCAGCTGTCACCTACAAAATTAATGGAGGTAATTTCACAAAATATTAAATACCAAGTGACCCATTTAGGTGGGGAACCCAAATGTTACTGGGTCCTTCTATTGAACTCTTCTCTGTAGCTGCCTGGTAAGGCTTGCTAGAGGACTCTAGGGCTTTGGAATTTGCCTCTGCCCCAGGATCATGGGCTGGGCCCCAATAAGAACAGTGATTAGGATTACTTTTCCATTTGGGACATCCTGGCATTCAAAATCGAGAGTTCCCATGAGGCAGGGTCTACTGGTGTTGAGTACAGCCAGATGGAGCTCTGGGCCTGCTCATCTCCATCATAAGCGGGGCTGTGTTCCCGCTCATGTGAAAGTGGACTGGGTCAAAGGGGTCCTGTTCTGGTTCCAGAGTCTTCCAGCTCCTGTCCCTACTGGTTCATCCTGAGTGTATCCTTCCTGGGGGAGATGGTGAGGACTGGAAAGTGGGCTCATTGCTTCAGTTCTTTCTCTCCCACTTTACCCCAGAGATCTAGTCTCTGACAGGGTTTAGGGAGAGCTGGATCCGCAGCTGCCACACCCCATGTTCTGTGCTTGGGAAGTTCATGGAGATGAACACTGGCCCAAAAAGACATCAGATCTGGCTTGGAGACTTCAGGCTAGAAGTAGGAAAGCCTGCAGCTACCAACAGGAAAGCCCTTGTCAGGATAGCACAGGATTTAGTTGACTCCAGTGAGAGTGTGAGGAGCCCAGTTATGTTGGTCAGCCAGGACTCAGTGGTTGATTCAGCCCCAGTCCCTGCTTTCTGATGCTACCTGAGCAAGGAAGGCAGTGGGATGGCGAACAAACATTCTCCTTGCCTCACCTTGTCTGGGCAGAGAAACAAAACCCAGGGACAGAGATAAAACACGGATCCTCTAAAACCGGAAAATGGTGTGACAGTCTCCTCGCCACTGCTCCCTCTGCTGGAAGAGGTGAGTGTGGGTGAGAGTAGAGGAAGGAGGCTCGGCCTGGGTCCTCTGGGGAAAGATCCAGCTCTGACTTCACTCACCACTAGACACACTGGTGGTTGTTTCTCAGCGGCTACCCTATCATCAGAGCGTCCTTCCTACTGTGGCAAATGCGCCCACACAGTAATTTCTCAATTATGTTTTGTGGATTATCCACTCTGCAAGGCTGGTTTGATCCCAGGATATATATTGATGTCCTTGTTCAGTGTGCTTTCAGGCCATAGGCCTTCAGAGGATGCAAACTGATGTCACATTAGGAATAAAAATCCACTTCTAGAAGAAATCATGCCAAGTGTGTGAATGGAGTTGGCCCTCTCAGCTTCTTTGGATTACGGGCGCCATTGCCTCCCTCCAGGAGGGAAGAAGGTAGACAGTGGTGGTAGGCGCTCACCTGCTTCTCCAATCGAGTCAGTGCAAGTTCAGGGCTCGGGTCACTGGGCCAGGGGTGGGGGAGTGGGGCAGTATATTCAGCAAGCCACGGGTCAGGCAGACGAGCTGATGCATTTCCCTGGCAGGGGGACTCGGAATGCTTTCTGAGAAAGGAGAATGCTACAGCTGTCCTCTGCAAGGCTGAAAATGAGTGATATGAGCAGCAAGGACAACAGTTTCGTGTCATCCTTACCTGTCTCCCATGTATCCGGCTGTGCAGTGGCACTGTCCAGTCACATGGTCACACTGCCCTCCGTGGTGGCAGGGACAGGCCTGGCTGCAGTTCTGGCCAAACGTCCCTGGTGGGCAGGGCTGGGCACACACAGCTCCCTGAAACGAAGGAGGGAGGACATGAACGGGTGGTGATTCTGAGATGCAATCCTGAGGCCACCCCCTCCTGGAAGTGGCACAGCTGCTACTACTCAAGGGTCCACCCCATTCCCTCAGTGGGTCTTTCCCCTCAATCGGAGAAACACAGAAAGCTGGATGTCATGGCTCCCAAGCCCCATTTTAGAGATGGGGAGACTGAGGCCAATTTGCTCACCCAATTATTCAGCACACATTTATTGAATGCCTGCTGCATACCAGGCACTATGTTGGATACTAAGAATATAAAAATATGAGTAAGGCTTGCTTCCTTCCAGGCTACTGGGGAGAGAGATAAGAAAACATGTAATTAAAGTACCAGGTGCTAATTGCTCTCACATGGGTGGTACACAATAAAATGCTGAAGAAAAACAAAGAAGAGACTGTGATTAAATATGGTAGTCTGGAAACATACATGTATCTTCATTTCTTTCCTAAACCCGGCTAACATGAGAGTAAAGAGGGGTAAAGGTATAAACCTACAAGGACAAAAGGAATGGGAGAAGAGACCATAGAGGACAAGAGATGTCACATATCGGGAGATGGAGGAATGTAATGGCTGAGGTTTCTGCTTTCCCAGCAATGCTAAGTGTTGGCAAAGGGAATGAGGGGAAGACATCAGGTTGCGTTGTAACCTGTGAAAAGCTCAGGAATCAGAGATACCAGGAACCTCAGGAGGCTGAGGTGCAGGTGTGGAGAAACCAGAGAACTGTTCAAAAACTTATAAAAGAGGGAATTAGACCCCAGATTTCTGCCCCCATTTCAAATAGCCAGGTGACTTCCCGAGACTGGCAGTTTCCTTCTTGCCCACCTACACTTTGGACACAGGGGCAGCAAGCAGAGCTGAGGGTGAGGCTGCCGTGAGAGACAGAGCTATGGGCCCCTGCCTTCTAAACGAGCAGCCCGCTGCTCTCAGCTCCTAGCATGTTGAGTTCCAGACTCCGCTCCTTCTGGCAGGATTCTGGGGGCTCAAGAGGAAAGACCAATAGATACTGATATTTGAGGATCCCATCAGTCAGCAGCCACATCTCCTCCTACCCTGAAGCTTCTAACCAGAGTCTCTGAGGCTTACGGTGAAACATGAACAGGTGGCCAAGGATCACCAGATACTTGAAATGCGGCTTTAACATGAAAGAAGATTCTAACATGAAGAAGAATTGTTAGAAGACTTCTAACAAGAAGGCTCTAACATGAAAGAAGACCAAAGCAGACAAACAGACAAAAGGAACAACGCAGGCAGCAAAGAAAACAGAAGAAAAAGCCTCTGTTATATGAAAATGAATGTCCTTAGGCAGTTAGATGAAGATATTTGTATCCATGAAAGAACAGAGGGCTACAAAGGGGATATCCAAAGACTAGAAACAGTTCCCAAAGAGTAAAAATAAAGTGACAGAAACTTTAAAAAATTCCAATAAAAGAGCCGGAAGATAAAGGTGAAAAAATTGCCTACAGAGCAGAATGAGAGAGAGAGAGAGAGAGAGAGAGAGAGAGAGAGAGAGAGAGAGAGAGAGAGAGAGAGAGAACAGAAGTAGAGAAAATATAATACAATTAGAAAATCAGTCCAGGAGTTCTGACATTTAATTAACTGGGCTTTCAGACAGTGAAAAAGAAAAGTGGAAGGTGGGTAAATTAAATGAGAAATATAACCCAAGAAAATTTCTCCAAATGAAAGGATGGAAAGCATTGGTTTCTGAACTGAAAAGGCTTATTTAGTATTTAGCACGAAAAGTGAAAAGAGGCCAATATTAAGGCCTATCATTGTAAAAAAATTTACATTTCTATGGACAAACAAACCTCAAAGTTTTTAGAAAATCACATACAAAAAAATAGGAATCAAAAGGTATTAGACTTCTTAACTGGAAACTAGAAGACAATGGAGTAATGCCAGACAATTCTGGAGGAAAATCATTTCCTACCTAGAATTCTACACCCACCTAAACTAAGATTCAGTCAAGACATTTTCAAATTTGAACAGACTCAAAAAATTAACTTTCCATGAATACTTTCTTGGAAAGCTAATGAAGGGTCTTTTTTTTTTTTTTTCTCCCCATCAAAAAGAATTATCCAAAAAAGGACATGGATTTCCAGAAACAGAAAATCCAAGAGAGAGGTAGAAGGAATTCCAGGATGGTGGTGAAGGAAGTTCTAGAACCACAACTGTGCAGCCGGAATAGAAGTTCTGCGAGTGTGGCCTCAGAATCAAAACAGAAACAAAAAACAAACTGAGAGATTTCTTTTTTTCAGATTTATTTGATTGATTTTGACAGACAGAGAGAGACAGAAAGAAGGGGGAGGGCCCAGAACAGTCTCTATAGTTGTATGTCGTCAGTTTTTAACATGTTTTCATTCCACACAGGTGGGGGCCACACAGGGCAGGAACTGGGCTGGGGCTTCCCTCACAGAAAGCACACCCTCTTGAGCCAGGGGCTGAACTGGGGGCAAGAACTGAACTGGGGGTCTCCTGCATGGGACGGACACCCCAGTTCAGCATATGGGTCCGCATGGGCTGGGGCCAGGATTCGATCCTTGGTCCCTGGGGCTGCAAAGCTAGCACTTAACCTGCTGAGCCATCCCGGCCTCCCACAAACTGAGAGCTTTCTCAGGTGCCTGAGCTTATTGGGAGGCGTTTTAGAGTTCTTCCGAGAGCTTTAGAGATAAATTAGTAGCAACACATATGTGGGCATACGTACATAAACATTAAAAAGTGATTTAACCAAAAATTGTAATAAGACTCCATTGAGAGGGTGGGAGAAGGGTTGCTTGTGTTTACAGTGTATGATAGAGATGAATCTTATTCTACGGTAGGAAGTCAGTAGATTCAACAACTACAATGGGAAAGCCAGGAAATGACAGTAAAGCACGTTATGAAGAAGTAGGGAAGGAAACGCCAGAAGAAATGGAAAGATTCGAATACGGTTGCCTTTTGGGAGCAGGGTTCGTGAGTGGGGCAGGGGATGACTTCCCCCTCCCTCCACATTAGCCTTGTGGTGGTAGATAAATTAAGATTATACACATGGATCTGAGGTCTTTATCAAACAGAAATCTGAACCTGCGGGTCTCCTGCAGCCCGTCCAGCCCCTCCCATCCCAGAGTGATTTCTCTTGTGGAGATCAAGCATTCTCCCACAACTAATTAGTCAATCCGTTCAACACGTAATTATTAAGTACCAATGATTGCCAACTCCGAAGAAGTTAGTTTAGTCAGGAAAATCCTGCTGACCAGAGACATCTTTCAATATCATCCAATTTACTTGTAATGAATTAAGGGGAAGGCTTTTCAGCTTGAATTTCTCTTCCCACACAGGTCGGCCAGTGCCGGGCTGAGGGGCGGGGGAAGGGAATGGAGGTGGAGGGGACCATGAGATGAGTGCGTGTGTGTGTGTGTGTGTGTGTGAGGACAGGGGCAGAGAAAAGCTACCGGAGGAGGGGGTCCCTTGTCCTCCTGGTGGGATGCCCTGGATGTGGCAGGGGGCTGCCTTCCTCACTGCACCCCGTATGTTCTTGAAAGAGGAGTCTTTTATCATCAAGGAGTCTATTATAATGAGCGTGAGTGTCCTTAGGCAGTTAGATATGTGGAAGATTCTTGAAAGAGAAGGAGTCTTTCTGGCCACCATCTGAGGCAGTCCTCTGCAGTCCTGGCCTGGAGAAGAACACTGACCCAGAAAAGACAATTTGAGCCATCTTGGGGGACTGTGTTTATACCTCCTACCCTCCCATCATGGAGCTCTGTGAGGCCCTCACGTACTTACACACACACACACCACACACACCGTGCACCCTGAGAGGCTGCAGATTCCTTTTCTCTTCAGCATGTCTGAGACACGACCAGGCCCCCAGGGGCGGCCAGTAGGAAAGTTTAGTGCATAGAATGCTGCCTTCCCACACTTCCTGCGAAAATCAGGCGTTCTCAAGATCCCTCTGGACGGGCGGGCGAACCCCTCTTTTAGCCCCCACTTAGTATTCTCCAACTGCAGGCACCCCAGGTCCCTGAATCCATAGGTTCCTCCTCAGGTTTGAGCTCCTGGACCTTAAATAACCTGACACCTTGCAAGGCCTGCTGCATGGTGTGGTGGAAAGAAAGAACACTGGACTTAGAGTCAGAACTTGACCTCAAATCCCAGTGCCACCTCCTCCCAGATGAGAGCAGAGAGCTTTAGAGATAAATCAGTAATAATACATATGTGGTCACATGTACATAAACATTCAAACACAGTTTAATAGGACAAGTCATGCGATCATTCTGAGCCTGTTTTTTAATCTATAAAATGAGAGTGTAACCCCAGGCCTCCCTAGTGGTTGTAAAGATTAAGTGAGATCAGAAATGTGAAGGAACCTCGTATAGTGTCTTAAAAAGCAGGCCCTTAATTAATATTAATTCAGCCCAAGTGGGCATCTGATGAGGAGGCATGTGGTAGAGCCCCAGTGTAACCTGGGGCTGAGAAGAATGGAAGTGAACCCCAATTACTGCTGTTTGGAAAAACAGTCTTTTGGGGGAGAGGCAGGGGAGGGAGCAGGCAGAAAAGCATCAGCTTGAGTTGGCTGTGGCCTTATGGTTTCTCTCCTGTTATTATGAACTAAATTCATATAGCCCAACCCCCAGCACCTCAGAATGTGACTATGTTTGGCGATAGGGCCTTTCTAGAGGTAATAAAGTTCGAATGAAATCATGAGGGTGGGTCATAATAATCTAATACGGATGGTATCCTAGAGGAAGAGGAGGTTAGGACCCAGACAGATACAGAGGGAAGACCATGTGAGGACACAGGGAGAGGCATCTACAAGCCCAGGAGAGAGGCCTCAGAACAAACCGCTGCTCCCAACACTTAGATCTCAGATTTCTGGCCTACAGAACTGGGAGAAAATACGTTTCTGTGGCTTAGGCCACCCAGTCCGCGCTGCTATGGTCAACTGACAGTGTGTCCCCACTTGCAGTGGATTTCGGGCTGCGCAGCATCCAGGGGGTTGGAGGTAAAGTGAGGCCATCACCCTGCTCCTCTCAGAACTCGCTAGACCAGCTAGCTGGTTTTGTCAAAACCTGGAAACCCGCGCGCTTTATGGGCTGTAGCTAAGTGAAGCGTCAGGGAGGGGCCGAGATGGTGACAGGACTCTGGGCCGTGCCAATGAGACAACGCCGCTCTCCAAGCGCCTGAAGGCATTGCTAACGATCGCTTCTGTCCCAGGTGGCATGGTGCCCGCAGTGGACAGTGAACAGCAGGTGGTGCGGGTGTTGTGGAAATGGCCCAGGCCACAGGCCAGGGCAGGGGTTCCACGAATTGTCCTGCCCAATCCTGAGCTTCTGTGATTGTACAGCCTCAGCTCCAAATGCCTCTCTTTGGCCTCCATGCTAATTGGTCCTATTTCCCAGCTCCTCAGGTCTGCTGTTTGCGTGTGTGTGTGTGTGTGTGTGTGTGTGTGTGAGAGAGAGAGAGAATATGTCAGTGCATGTGCACATGCACACACTAGGTCACCACCATCAGACTGGGAACTCCCAAGGGGTGGGGGGCATAGCTCCTCCTGCCTCCATGTCTGTCTGCAGTGCCCACTCTCATGAAGCTGCCCACACCTGGTCTCTCTCCTCTGGTAGGTCTCAGAGCCCAGAAATCATTCCCCAGGCTCTTGCAAATCCCCGCACTGGGGAAGGCGCCCCACAGCTGGGCACGTGGAGTGTCCTTTGGGTCTACTCGTGTCTGGGGGCCAGGAACCTCTGAGGAGGGGCCGGGAGGCCAGACTTCCTGGTGGCTCCTCTCCAGCGCTGCACAATGCCTCATTGCTTTGGGGAGCTGCACTGAGTTAGCAATTGTATTCTTTAGGTCCCCGAGTGTGGCGGAAGCCACCTGGGGCCAACAGGAACAGGAAGCAACAGAGGATGACAAAGGGAGGGCCCTCCTGCTCAGCACCTCTCCTTGGCCCCAGCCTTCCCTGGCAGGGGCCTCAGGCCTGAACTGCGGCTTCGTGACACTCTGACTCTGCACGCAGGAGGGGTATTAATAATTAATTACAAATCTGAAAGTTAAATGCTGTGTCAAAAATAGACATGCAATTGCTGGCAATGAAAACTAAAAGCGTGAAGTCTCCCAGTCTAAGGCTTCTATTGAGAGAGTTTCCTGTCTTCTGGAAGAACAAACCTCTCACTGTGTCGGGGAGAAAAACAAACCTCTCCATGTGTTGGCTTCCTCCCTTCCCCTCCATCAGTCTCTCTAGAGAGGCTTTCACAAGCACAGGGCCTGCCTGTGGCCTGTTCTCCCTCCACCACATCCTTGTCTGACCTCACTGCCTGTGGCTGGGCCTCTGAGGACCCAGCCCCTGGCTGCTAGGATTCCAGAAACTGGCTGCAGGTGACCCACTTTCCAGAGAGTGGGTCAGGGTGGGAGAAGTGGGCAGGTGAGGGACAGGCGATGGCAGCCCCTTTGTCTTCCTCAGAAGAGACAGACAGACAAACAGACACCTAGGGTTGGGATTCAAAAGTCAGGAAGCCTGAACTCTAGCTTCACCTCCTTCTTAACCAGCAGTGTGGCCTTGGGCAGGTCACTTAGCTTCACTGGGCCTCAGCTTTCTCACCTGAGAAAGGAAGGTATTGACTAGTGGTGTTCCAACATCTTAAAGCTGGGAGACCCTGTTTTTATGTGAAATCTCACCTAGAACTTCAATAGAGAAAGAACGTCAATTAAAATGGAGAAGTAGGTGATGGTGGTGGTGTGGGAGCCAGAGTCCTAAGTGTTAGGCTCTCTATCCCCACCCTTACTCTCAAGAAACCCTAGGGTTCTGGGAAACACAGAAGGAAATCTATGGCCTCAATACATTCTTTCCAAATGCAGACCTGCAGACAGGGATGGCTGCCTCAGCATCTGATCCCCGGGCCCCAGAGGTCTCTGGTGGAGTCTGGGGATATGTACTTAACCCCAACCCTCTGCGCCTCTGGGGTGTGGCCAGGTTGGGGTGCTGCTGAACCAAATGATCCTGCAGGCCCTTTCCTGCTCTGAAAAAGTCTGCAAATCTGTGCCTACTGCAGTGGGCCCTGCAGGCATCCCTCCTGCCTGCCACCCCCAGTGACCTAGACATTCACAGCCTCCCAAAATATCCCGCTGCTGCTCAGCAGTCCTGTCCTCTCTGGCTTTGCAAAGCATTAGGCCCCAGGGGGAGGCAGCCAGCTATGTCACCGAGCTTCCCCCCAAATAGAAAATAGGAAGAAAGTGGGGCTTACAGACTGGTTGGGTCTGTGGAGGGTGAGGACGGGCATCGACATGTGGTGTGTGTTGGCTAAAAGGAGGCCTGTGGATTGTGTGTGGCATCCAGAGACAGACGGAGGAAACAAGCACCCGTAGAGTACTTAAGTTTGCAAGGTGCTTCGGCCACGCACGGCCTCGTCTCTGCCTCCTTCCCACCGTAGCAGCTAACAAGGGCCGGCTGACTTGTTCTGGCACTTTGCAGATGGGGAAGCAGGGCTCATGTAACTGAGGGCTTTCTTTCTTCAGGGTCAGCATTGGACACGAGGCCTGAATTTAGGCCTGTGAGGTTATCAATCCCATCTCCCTTTCCCACAATGGTGGTTCTTAGATGTGAGATCTGGATTGGTGGAGGCTGCATCAGAATCACCTGTAGGTTGAGGCCTACAGAATCAGAATGTGTGTGTGTGTGTGTGTGTGTGTGTGTGTGTGTGAGTGCATGCACGCAGGGGGTGAAGGCTGGGCATCTGAAGTTCTATAAAGGCAGGTGACCCATACCCTGCTGTCTCTCCTCCCCCCTCGATCCTTACACCATGCCCTCTCTGCCACATCTGGCTCAGAGCCCATGGCAGCTCAAGTGGGCACCTATGCACAAAGACAGAACCAATCTAGGAGAAGAATTCAACTCTTGCACATGAGGGGCCGTGGGCTTAGGGAGGTTAAGTAAGTTGCCTCAGATCGCTCAGCACGTAGATGGCAGACCTGGGGTTCCCCAGTGTGTCTATGGCAGTGTCTAATGATGCCGATGGCCATAAATAGGAGGGAGGGTATTCGGGGTGGGAGCAGAATTCAGCCCTGCAGGCGCGTGTGAGGGACGCTCAGACCTCTGACAGTGCCCCACCCAGATCCGCCGGGCCCACCTACCGTCCAGCCTGGGGGGCAGGCACACTCGCCAGTGATGTGGTGGCAGGTGCCCCCATTCTGGCAGGGGCAGCGCAGCTCACAGTGAGCCCCGTGACTCCCGGGTGGACACAGCTCCTCGCAGCTGCATGGGGAAAGCAAGGTGTTAGGCAGCAGCACGCAGGTCAGTCCCAGTGCTCCAGTGCTCCAGGGCTCGCTAGGAATTAGTGAGGTCACAGTCAATGTGAACTGTACTAGGCACAAGGTCAGTGGAGACGCAGTCCTGCTTCCTGCCAGGAGGGGAAAGCTGGGCTCAGAGATAATGAACTGGAAGGTACATGCTTGGGCCAGTACCTGTATTAATAGGATGACTTAAGGACTTTTAGTATAAAGAAGAGTGCTCTCCTGGGCCGGAGGCGCTGAGGAAGTCTACCCTGAGACATTGTACTCGCGTCTTGAAGTCAGTTTCACCGGGAGAATGGGAGGAAAGGCATGCTAGGCAGAAGGAACAGCCCGGGTGAAGACACTGAGAAGCGGCCATGGATTCGGCCTTCTAGAATCTGCGTAGATTCAGAAAGAGGGGGAATCCGGGCATGCCCTCCTTCCAGGCTCTGGAAGGCTCTCATCTACCATGACAGGCTCATGGGCAGGACTGAGTACTGCGGAGCTGTGTGTGTGGGGTCTGCATAGTGTCTTGACTTTGGGCCTCAGTCCTGGTCTCTAGCTGGAGCCGGCCAGACATGGGGGCAGAGAACACCGGTGGTCAAGAAAGTGTCTGCGGCCAGAGTCCTTGATTGCCCTCAAAGGATCTAGGGCGGCTGGGGGGCCACTGGGCCTTTGGGGGGTGTGTGGGGGGAGGGTAGGAGGGGGAGTCAATCTTGCCTCTGAGGGGGTCTCAACTAAGCAGCCCTGGAGGTCCCCTGTCAATAGAGACTCTCCAGGGAACTGGAGTGAGGTGGTTGCAGGGGAGAAGGTAGGGGAGAGAAACAGGCACAGTAAGCTCTCCAAACGTATGCATGCCATCTGCCCAGGGCCCTTACCCCTCTGCTTCCAATGGCCTGGAAGGGTCAGGCTCTAGGGCAGCCGAGGCATGTGGGTGATGATTAGAAGAGAATTCCCAGCTAAGGTCTGGGCCCCGACCAGGAAGGGACTCCTGGCTATGGTAGTGCCTTTTTGTGGTCTTGCTTGCACAGTCACTCTGGCCCAAATGGCGGGGATCTGCTATTTCAGCAGGACGTTTTATCAGGACTGTCCTGCACTTGCATCTGTTCCCACCACCCCGCCCACCCACCAGGAGCAAGTGGGGTCCACGCAGCTGCCTGCTGAGCTGGCAGGTGGGCCCGCCCTGACCCTCCAGCATCCTGTTCTTTACTCACTAGACGCCGGTGTAGCCTGGCGCGCAGAGACATTCGCCGGTGCGGGGGTCGCAGCTGGCGCCGTGGCGGCACTGGCACGGCAGCTGGCAGCCCTGGCCGTGGCTGCCTGGCGGGCAGAGCTCCTCACAGCGCCAACCGCGGAAGCCGGGGGCGCACACGCAGGCGCCGGTGATGGGGTTGCACAGGGCACCATTCTGGCACTGACACCGGTTGCTGCAGTGGGGGCCCCAGTGGTCGCTGTCGCAGCCTGCAAGAGAGGAGCCGGTCAGGGCTGAGGACCCCGCGCACTCTCCTTGAGGTGGGGCTGGGAACCCATGCCAAGCCGCCTTCCATTTCTGCATCTGCTCTTCCTTGGATAGGAAGTGGCAGCAAATAGCCAGGGTTACCTGGGTGGAAGTTTTGGGGCCTCTTAACCTCCATCAGTTCTTCTGCTAAATCACCCAACTTCTGATAAATCATCCTCCAAGCTAAGAAGCTGTCTCTTCGACACATCTCCCAGTTGGGGTCATTCCATTCTAACCAGTGCCTGGCTAAGCCCTCTCTTCCTGCTTTGAAATCCTGCAACTGCAGGCTGTTCTCTCCCTCTGCCTTGGCTAAGCTCTTCTTGGTTGGCTGTCCCTGTTCCTCTCAGCGAGGCCCTTTATTGCTGGGTCTGCCACCCCGCTTCTCGGTGGCCCTGCTCCCCTTCTTGGTACCTCCCCAGTCCAGCTCCCACCTCTCTATCCTTTCTAACCCTTGCTCTGTCATCCAGAAACTCGTTAGTTTTCTCACTTCTTGCACCTCACTCCCTCTGAACACGTCTTCTAACTCCCTGCTCCTCCCCTGGCTCCATCTTTCTGTCATGTTTTCCTGTCTCTCTCCTGCTGCTTTTCCCTTGCAGTAATGCCTACACACCTCACCCCACCCCTGGTTACTTCAGCTTCAGTTCAATTTCATTACTTTCCAAGTAGCCATGAAAAAGAAGTGTTTCCCTGGGAAGTGACAGACAAGCCTTCAAAATCTTTATATGTAATTAAATATTTCAAAGAGTGATAGCTTTGCAGAAATTCATACTTTGCAGCTGTGGAAAGGGGTGCATGGCAGAGCCCCAGGTAGGTCACAAAGCCTGCTGTCACCTCCCACTCTGACCCTCACCTGATGCATGCAGGACACACAACAAGATGTCCTCAAACGCTGGCCTAATTCACTTGAATCCTGGAGTAGGGATGGATGTGGAGTTCAGGCATGGACAGGCACAACTAGTATTCCAGGAGACATTCAGGGGAGAGAAAGATTGCTCCTGGTAAGGAGACCAGGCAAGACTTCCTAGAAGAGAAGGCATCTGAAATGGGCTGTAAAAGCCGATCACAGTGGCCATCTGCCCTAGTTTTAGCACAGAAAGTCCTGCATTCTGAGAAGTCTGCCAGTCCTGGGCAAACTGGAATGACTGGTTATCCTACTGCCTGAACACAAGGAGGTGACTGACTTTTGTGCTTCAGTGATTCTAGGATTTAGACACTCAGAGAGGAAAGAGGGCAGGCACATGGGATCAGGGAAGGTGTTAGTGGGGCAGGCTCAGTATGAACAAAGAGGTAGTGGCACTCAAATGTTACACATGTACAAGAAGAGCACAAGATTCCAGAAGCCAGTGAGTGGATGTGTGGGGACTACAGAGTTGATGGAGGAATCATTCCATTAGCCCTACCAATTCCCCTGCATGTATCTCCCACTTGTGGACTAGGGTCAAGTGATCAATGTCATGGAGCCAGTTCATCATCCTTCAGTAGACAAAACCACCCAAGGCTCAGAATCCCAATTACCCTATTTTGCTTTAATGTTTTTTCATCTGTGTCCCAAATATTTGTGCGTACAAACCAAGCTGTCAAATTATGAGTGAGCCTAACTCTGCATTTTGCCACCTGGTACTACAGTGAATAAGAAAAAAATCAAGTCCAACAGCCAAAGCACTTCTGAGAATAAATAAATAAGTAAATAAAGCTGGAGGCATTATGAATCCTGATTTCAAACTATATTACAAAGCTATAGTAATCAAAACAGTATGGTATTGGCATAAAAACAGACACATGGATCAAAGGAACAGAATAGAGTCCAGAAATAAGTCCATGCATATGTAGTCAGTTAATTTACAGCAGCAACAACAATAACAAGCCAATATACAATGGGGAAAGGACAGGATCATCAATAAATCATGTTGGAAAAACTGGACACTCATATGCAAAATAATAGAACTGGACCATTATCTTATACTATACATCAAAATTGACTCATAATGGATTAAATATTTGAATGTAAGACTTGAAGCCATAAAACTCCTAGAAGAAAACAAGGGTGGGTAAGTTCCTTAATATCAGCCTTGGGGATGATTTTTTGGATTTGACATCGACAGCAAAGGCAACAAAAGCAAAGATAAACAAATGGGACTCCAT